>JACXGM010011267.1:0-25239 GCA_016801145.1 Umbra pygmaea | reverse complement strand
GGCGTTATATAGACTCGGCGTTATATAGACTCGGCGTTATATAGACTCGGCGTTATATAGACTCGGCGTTATATAGACTCTTACATTTTAGGTCGCAAACCTGGTGGCCAACTACAAGAAACATTTGACCTCTGTGATTGCCAAGAAGGGTTTGTCAACAAGTCATGTTTTGCAAAAGGGACAAATACTTATTTCACTCATTGTAATGCAAATCAATTAATAACTTGTTTGAAATGCATTTTATAGAATGTATTTGATTGATTGATAGCATGGCCTGCCTGCAGTCCTGACCTGTCTTTGAATGAGAATGTGTGGCGGATTATGAAGGGCAAAATAAGGCAATGAAGGACCCATATAGTTGCGCAGCTGAAGAAATGCATAATGGATGAATGGGGGAAAATTCTGCTTGCTAAACTTAACAAACTGGTGTCTTCATTGCCCAAACGCTTAATAAATGTTATTAAAAGACAAGGTGATTATTACACAGTGGTAAACAGTCAACTGTCCCAACCTTTTTGGAGTGTGTTGGAGTCAGATTTGAAATTATTGTATATTTTAAAAAACAAATTAAATTCTAAGTAAAACAACATATTGTGTTAATAATATGTTTTCAATATAGTACAGGGTGAATTGTAAAAATATAAATAAAAATAATAAAAATGATGGATAAAAAGCCAATCCGCTATCATCATTGTTACATCCTCAAGAAATATAATATATTAAGCTTTGATAACTTCAGCAATTTATGTTTTCTTAAATTAATTTTAAGTGTATTCATAATTTAGCACCCGAGCCACTTAGTAAATGTGTTCAAATACAGAACAGCAAAAGAGTTACCAGAAGCACCACAAATCATAACTGTGTAATGCCATACTGCAGGACAAGCTTCGCACAGACAGCTTTCTCTGTTAAGAGCTGTAAGCTCTGGAACTCCTTACCAACTGACATTAAGAGCATATCTGACTTGAAGGAATTTACTTCCAGGCTTAAGTTGTGGCTAAAGACAAACCAAAACTGTACAAATTTTTTAATAATGTCATTTTTCTGGTTATATGAGTGAGTGAGTGTATGTTCGAAGAAATGTGAATGTTTTCTACTGTATGTATTTGTTGTATAATGTATTTAGAAAAGCCCAACCAGGGACAGGAGTTGAAAATTAGCATTAGCTATAAAATCTATATGCTGCACATCAGTTGCAGGCTTTGTTTTGTAACTATGTTGGATTGCATTGTCCCTGTCAAATATATAAAAATAAAAATTGAATTTTAAAATGACCGTTTGATTTTTTTGTATTTTGCATAATGTCCCAACTTTATCAGAATTGTGTTTGTACATACTAATCCAATTAATTAGTAGTGAAGAGTAGTTAGCTAGATAGTAGTCTGTAATTGTCTAGCAGCTGGGTCCTCATGGCAAGCCACAGGGAGCCTCTATGTGTGTGTAGATGTTTGTGCCTCTCTTCACCTGGAAGGTGCTGTCTGTACGTGTACAGGGCCCTCATTGCAAGCTCCTCAAGGGGGATAACCCACTCTGCATCCGAGCCCACGGCCTTGACTTCAGCTGGAAGAGGAACCGACGTCTCCCCTATAGATAGAAGTAGCCGAGCCCCAGAACACACCGGTCCCGCTAGACCACACCTGAAGATAAACAGAAAGGTCAGGCAGGCTTGTAGGGGCGCAGATGGCTCAGTGGGTAGGGAGTCAGACTTGTAGTCAGAAGGTTGCCAGTTCGATTCCCGACTGAGCCAAATGTTGTTGTGTCCTTGGGCAAGACACTTTACCCTAATTGCTCCCAGGTCGTTGCTGTAAATAAGAAATTGTTCTTAGTCAACTTACCTGGTTAAATAAAGGTTAAATAAAATAAAATAAAGGCTGACAGGAACAGT
Source organism: Umbra pygmaea (assembly GCA_016801145.1). NCBI lineage: Eukaryota > Metazoa > Chordata > Actinopteri > Esociformes > Umbridae > Umbra > Umbra pygmaea. Next base: position 23,354 of record JACXGM010011267.1, on the reverse strand, counting down.
GCAAGAACACACCAGTGATGACAGACTTACCCACTGCAGCCAATAACCTTGTTGTACAGATATGATGGAAGGCCTTTTAGGTGAACATTGTTGTCTACAAATACGAACTGCAGCTCCCTGGAACGTCCCAGATCTGAAACGCATCGCGACACATTAAAACAATTTCAACAGATATTCACTTTCACTTTCATTCATGCCTAATTGATATTCAAATCATTGATTGTCAAGCAAAATATTATTTATAAATGTTTTGTTGTATGCTGAACAGTAGGTGTAAGTGATACGGCATTGCTAAGTGATTTAAACCTGCACTTGTTTCATTATTCCATATTGCATTTCTAGGATTGACAAATCTTTTACCGTGGGGACATCAGATGTAGCTGGCTAGTCAGCTAAATCTTTGATATAACTTTACAAATAGAACATGATATGTCTGTTGCTCTAAAGGGGAAATTCAAGAATTTTATAAACACAAAGAGACTTTATTGTAGTAAAGTTGCTGAGCAGCAGTATGTAACAGTCCACTCAGGCTAAGAGGTCTGTTCCATGGCCTCAGGCGCCTCCCCCTTTGGACCTTACGGACATTCACCTCATTATCCCATAGGACTCCCTCTAGCCATCTATGTGCACACACAGCTGTACATCATTACAACATTATTCACACCCGTTTCTCATTCCTTGATTGCTAAAACCTGATATTCTCTGGGATTTCCATGCTGTGTGACATTATAAATGTGTCTGCCATGCTGCTGCATGTAATAATTCTGTGTATAATTTACTGTGCTGTCACAAGTTATCTTTCTTTTGTTATAGATCCGCTGTTTTTAGGTGAGTTTATTATTTGTTATTTTGTGCATTACAGTCGCCTCTATATGATTATTTTGTTTCAGTAATCATTAAACTCCTGCTTTGTTCTCGTTAATCCACCAGACATGCGTGAAACTGCAGCATATCAGAATATTGATTATTATAGGTTTATGAACTGTGACACAGCAGCATATCAGAACTTTGATTACTATAGGTTTATGAACCGTGACAATGACAGAATATTGATTAGTTACATTATAATATGCATTAGATTTACACACTCTCTCTATACAGATTAGTTTGTCCTAAATCTCAAAGCGTGAACAAAAGGATTTCAGTATATCAGGTAAGGAGACACCAGCTGTCACAGGTGGTCAAGGAAGAGACCATGGACACTAGTCTACCTGTCACGGTCACCCTCTCCTGGGGACACTGAATCGGTGTGGCCAGCTCTCATTGACTCTAATTCCCAGGTGTTTGTAAGTTGTGTCAGGTTTCTGTTTTCCCTGACTTTTGATCACCTGACTTATCAGGTTCTGTCTAGCCAATAGGTTGCTCCGATCCACATCCAACTACCCACAGTTCTTTCCCATTCAGTTATTAGTCTTGTATATAGTCCCTGTTGGTTCATTTGTGGTTTGTCTGTGTAACGTTTGTCTGTGGTGTTGCTGTATGATTACAGTTTGACTCTACAAAGTCCTTTTGATTTGTATTGTATTTTTGTTTTGACGTCTACTATTTGTTAAATGGAAGCCTTTGGTCAGCTCACGTGTGAGATGATTACACTCACAAACTATACTACTGCCATTGAACTTGAAGAAATCCGATCTGCACAAAGGGGTTGCTAGAGATTGGCGCGGCATGGTAGATAATCTGACTTATCTATCCGAAATCCTGGGCAGTGCTGTGCCAATTTGCATGGCCCCGTGCTGGGGCATCTGGCTAAAGTCAGAGTAGCCGTAATCAGGGAGCAAATTACTGACTGTCGAGTCGTAGTTTGTCCTGCAAGGCAGCGACTTAGCCCACTGAGCCACATGGACCCCTGGTTTTCTGTTTCATAATTTCCATTTTACACGTGATGTTTTTGCACATTGCTTATTACTGTCTTGCTGGAGCTGTGGCAGAACATCTTTCACTGTACATGCAAGTATACCCATGTGACAAATTAGAATATATTTCTTACCAATGTTACTCAATTACTGTATTATTATTACTTTATTATTATACTACAAGGATTTACATCGCTACGGAAGTGATTTGTAACCAAGCATTTCACTGTAATAGGAGCACATGTTGTATGTGACGATTATATAAATTGTAATATTCTGACCCAGAGGAACAGAGCTCAGCTGGTTGGCTGCCATGGAGAGCTCATTGAGGTTCTGAAGCAGGCAGAGCTGTCTGGGTAGGCTGGTCAGATTGTTACAGTCAGCTGTGAGGCACTGGAGGGACCCGCACTGGTGCAACTGCTCGGGGAGAGACCTCAGCTGGTTCCTGCTGACATCCAGGGTCTCCAGGTCACGCAGTGCACCAATCTCTGTTAGGAAGAAACACACACATGAAGTGAGAGAAAAGGCAAAGCGTGATTTCCTTCGAGATTTGTTATGCTTGTACAGGTTTGTTATGCTTGTACAGGTTTGTTATGCTTGTACAGGTTTGTTATCCTTGTACAGGTTTGTTATGCTTGTACAGGTTTGTTATCCTTGTACAGGTTTGTTATGCTTGTACAGGTTTGTTATCCTTGTACAGGTTTGTTATGCTTGTACAGGTTTGTTATCCTTGTACAGGTTTGTTATGCTTGTACAGGTTTGTTATCCTTGTACAGGTTTGTTATAATTGTACAGGTTTGTTATAATTGTACAGGTTTGTTATAATTGTACAGGTTTGTTATGCTTATACAGGTTTGTTATGCTTGTACAGGTTTGTTATCCTTGTACAGGTTTGTTATGCTTGTACAGGTTTGTTATAATTGTACAGGTTTGTTATAATTGTACAGGTTTGTTATGCTTGTACAGGTTTGTTATAATTGTACAGGTTTGTTATAATTGTACAGGTTTGTTATAATTGTACAGGTTTGTTATAATTGTACAGGTTTGTTATAATTGTACAGGTTTGTTATGCTTGTACAGGTTTGTTATGCTTGTACGGGTTAATCTATTTGTCCTTTTGAGTTTGAAGACTTTCAGCTTTAATTTTCAAATATTCTATTTCATATTATTATATGTGAACAGAGGTGGAAATTTACTTGAGTAAAAGTACTTTTCTGAGTAACTCTTGTGTTCACAAGTTTTGGGAAGTCCCTACTTAAGACCAAATTGTTCAGGTAAAGGGAGTTTATATTTTAACAGTAACCTATAAAACTATTTGAAAGAGTAAAGGAAATATCAATCATGGTCACCAGTAAGATGTGAACTCCTTTTACCTGATCAATTTGATCTTAAGTAGGGATTTCCCAAAACTTGTGAACTCAGAGTTACTCGGAAAAGTACTTTTACTTAGTACTTTGACCACCTCTGTATGTGAATCATTTACAAATGACAACACTATCTAGGCAGTAAACCTAAGGTAATAAATCAGTCAGTCAGACAGTACCTGAAGGCAGAAACCTAAGGTAATAAAGCCGTCAGTCAGCCAGTACCTGAAGGCAGAAAGCTAAGGTAATAAATCAGTCAGTCAGCCAGTACCTGAAGGCAGAAAGCTAAGATAATATATCAATCAGTCAGCCAGTACCTGAAGGCAGAAAGCTAAGGTAATTAATCAGTCAGTCAGACAGTACCTGAAGGCAGAAAGCTAAAGTAATAAAGCCGTCAGTCAGCCAGTACCTGAAGGCAGATGTTTCAACTGATTGTTTGACAATCTCAGGTGTCGTAGTGACCTTAACCTGCCAATCTCAGGGCAGACGACCTGCAGAGCGTTGTCACTCAGGTCTAAAGACTGCAGCCTGGCCAAGTTACCTACAGCTGAGTTCAGGAAGACATTCATGAGATCAATCACATTTACATTGGTACTTACATCTCTCCTAATCCACTTGTACACTAATTCACATCCCTGGGCCAATTGGAAATGGGTTTTCTTTTGCACAGCCAGGGTGATTAAACGTTTTTGACGGCAACTCTGGAACAGTTAGTGATTGGGTGTTTTTCCTAGCCAATGTGCTTGAACATTATATTACTTTGTCTTTGAGGTATTATGCTAGGTATTTGTTTCAGTACTGTGGAAAAGCTGCTGATATACAAAAAGTTAAGAATTACAGGAGATTGATCAACTACATGTTAAATCGGAGCTATACGTTAATTTGGATAATAGCGTCAGAATGTGCACATAGGAAGAATATTTTACCTTCAGGAATGACAGCTATATTGTTCGAATGCAGATACCTTCATGAGAAAAAGAGCAATGACATACTTTTAAAAATGAACAACTGTGTGGTTGAGTTGTCTGAGCTCCTGCCCTCGCACACATGTACTGCAGCAGTATGAGTTCAAATCCCGCCAACTACACTTTTAGCAGAAACTTTCACCACTGTTCATAAAAAAGCCCCAAAATACAATTGTTAAGATCAATTAGTCCAATACATGTTCAAGACAAAAACAACAGGCATTTGTTTTTCTTCTCTCCTGCATTGCCATCTAACAGGTGTAGGGCAAAACTGTATTCCTGACTCCATGTCTATCCTACGAAAACAAAAGCTGGTAAAGCACGTCTATACTCACAGCTCTACTAAGTTGGGGAGTTTCTGTGCCAGAGATTCAGGCTGTAGGAGAGAGCATGTTGTTAGAACATCAGCCAACACGCACTACATCTGGTCCAGCCAGATGGATCTATTGTCATGGTCAAGTTAGCTGGATCACAGAGAGCAGCAGTAGTTCTGCACAAGAAACTATACTGGACAAACACACACATGGCCTCAAATGCTTAAATCCAATCCAGAGTGTATACAGACAGAGCTAAAGCACTGTAGCGTAAAGGTACATAATACACAACTGTATGCAGACAGAGCTAAAGCACTGTAGCGTAAAGGTACATAATACACAACTGTATACAGACAGAGCTAATGCACTGTAGCGTAAAGGTACATAATACACAACTGTATACAGACAGAGCTAATGCACTGTAGCGTAAAGGTACATAATACACAACTGTATACAGACAGAGCTAATGCACTGTAGCGTAAAGGTACATAATACACAACTGTATGCAGACAGAGCTAATGCACTCTAGCGTAAAGGTACATAATACACAACTGTATACAGACAGAGCTAATGCACTGTAGCGTAAAGGTGCACCATACACAACTCTGTGGGCTATTAAACAGAACACACAGTTATCAGTACTATCTATTGTAGACCTAAGGAGGAGAAACCTGATGTCTCTTTTCAACTGCCAGATCTTTTGATTTCTTCATGGTGTTGGAGGAAAGAGGGAAATTGCATACGTGTTACCTGTTTTTTTACCCCAGTGAAAAAGGAAGTGATTTAATGGCTCAATATAGTTCCTTAAGATTTTGATTAACTTAAATAAGTGGAATTGAATTCCTGGTTTCATTTTGGTAGATGTTGTTTACAATACTCTTTAAGGGTGCCATTGATTGTGAAATCTTGATTTGGAGAACATTGATTTTTAATTTAATACATGATTTTGGTTGGCCCAACTGGCTGGAATATCTTACCTTTAGAAATCAGGACAGATATATCACAAATTAAAATAAATGTCTTATGTTATTAAAAAACTAAATGTTTTTGATTGACTTAATAGAATCAAAAGTGAATATAGATGTGAATAACATAATGTACATTTATGTACTTTCTTACCAGATACCCTAACCATCTCAACTCATCTCAAATATGTTTAATATGTTTGTATTATAACATTTGTTTGTTTGCTTTTTTTATTTGGACACTTTTCAAAATGAGATGGTGCATCCAAAAAATGTTTTTCCTGCAAAAAATTTCAAATAAAGATGGATGGGAAAATGCTATACACTAGACACAGAAGCCAGCATGTCTTTGGGTCTAAAAGCTGGGATTCTGACCCCACCAGTCCATACCAATATGGTCAGAGAATTCCTCTTCATATACAGCCTCTCTAGAAACTGCAGTCCTTCACCGTTCAGCAGGTCTACGGGGAAGTTTTTCAGGTTCCTTCAGTTGAGACACAAAATAAAAAACAGCAGTCTATGAAAGTATATGCTCTACATGATGTACATTACATTAAGAGACTAACGGACAACACACCTGTAGTTGAGGAACAGGTTCTTGTGCCGCTCCTGTTTAGCCATAAAGATCGACTCCTGCAGCTCAGAATCAGATGCCATGGCAACAGAACCTCTCTCTGTCTTCTGAGTTTATTTAATGATAGACCCCTGATCATTTCACATAATAATACAGCAACCATTCATTAGTTTATTCCATGATAGACCCCTGAGCATTTCACATAATAATACAGCAACCATTCATTAGTTTATTCCACGATAGACCCCTGAGCATTTCACATAATAATACAGCAACCATTCATTAGTTTATTCCACGATAGACCCCTGAGCATTTCACATAATAATACAGCAACCATTCATTAGTTTATTCCATGATAGACCACTGCATTTCACATAACGATAAAGGAACCATCAGTGTGTTGATCCCAGACTACAAGCCGTTAACTATCGAGCTCATTAGCGACTAAAATTGAGTCAATTTAACACAACATCGAACGGCAATAAAGTAAGTTAGTCCGCTAAGAAAGCAGGGTCATGCTAGGCACTGCGGGACAGCGTCAGAACAACATGTCGTATCTCGTTACAGTAGCTGTGATGATGAATCAGTAACACAAAAATCACGATTATAATTCATCCCTGTATGATTGTTTAACGTTACAGCTCGTTCCTAGGTCACAAATCAAGAATCCATTCAGCCAGCTAGTAGTTATTGTATTTGCCTACCGTTGCCTATTTTATATCTTACCCTAGCAGAAGTACTTTAAAATATCCTCACATCCCAGAATACACATATCAATCTTTCGAAATGTTTTCTCTGATCAACAGATGACGGAAAGGAAACAAAGATGCGTCAAAAATGTGCGACACGATCTTCTTCTTCTTCTATGGAGTACTGGCGGATCGCATCCAACTGATGTGGAGCATACACCGCCACCTACCGTATCGGAGTGTGAGGCCGGTCACGGCCACCCACCCTTATATCCTCTTACCCACACCCATATACTTGAGAAAGTGCAACAACCCCTTCACCACCACCCCACCACCACCACTCCCACCCCCAACACCCCCCCATTCCCCTCTCTCCCCACCCTCTTAACCAGCCCATACAACCTTTCACTTTCCTCATCATATTTCTAACAATACAACACGACATGCTCCACTGTTTCCTCTACCAGACACCGCTCACACAGTCGGGTCTCATGCCTCCCTATCAACCTCAGCTTTGCATTCAACCCTGTATGACCAAACCTCATCCTACACCCCATGACATCCTCCCTCCGACACCCCCTATACACACTTTCCACCCTAACCGTTTTGTGGATCCCATAATACCCGATCCCCGTCCTACACTCATCCCACTGTTTCTGCCAGCATTCTAACCCCACCCTCCTTATCATCGCTTTCACCCCCCGCCCATTCGGTATCCTCACATCCACTTCCCCCCTCTGTGATTCCCTCTTCGCCCCCCTATCCACCTCTTCATTACCCTCTACTCCTACATGTGCTGTAACCCAGCAGAACCAAACCACCACCCCCACCCTCTCCAACCCCATCAACAGCACCATCAGCTCCACCAAAAATCCCCCCTATCTGACCTACCCGACTTCACACTACTCAGCACAGCCGCTGAGTCTGTACACACCACCACCCGAAGCGGCCTAGCCTCCTCCACCCACCCCAGACCCAAAATCACTGCCTCCATCTCAGCAGTATACACTGACACATGGTCCGTCAGCCTCCTACCAAGCCTCACGCCGACCTCCGGCACAAACACCCCTGCACCTACCGTACCACTAACCGGGTCCTTTGACCCATCTGTAAACACCCTCACACAGCCACTGTAACCTTCACTCAAACACCTCTCCACACCACCACTAATATCGCAAGCATCCCATCCCTTCCTACGCTCCAATATCCTCACATCAATCTTCGGTACCAGGAACAATCAATGGGGAACCCCACCCAACGCGACCGCCGGACCAACATCCTTCCCCTCCAAACCATACTCCACCACCTTCTTCTCAATCATCCACCCAAATGCTCTCTGTTTACCTCCTACACCTCCCCAACACCTCCCCACCGCCTCAACAGCGCTAACATATCCCATCTCAGCGCCAATGGCATTTTGCCAGACTCCACCTGCACCGCCGGCGTCTGCGTCGTCTTATACACACCTATGCACAACCTCAGTGCACGTGCCTGCACCCTATCCAACACCTCCAACACAGTTCTAGCCACTGACCCATAAATAAAACACCCATAATCCACCACCGCCCTAATCAGTGCCTGATATATGCACAGCAACGCCTGCCTGTCAGCCCCCCAATAAACCCCCACCACCTCTCTCATCAGGTTCAACGCCCTCCTACACCTAACCTCCACATACGCCACGTTTCCTCCACGTCAACCTCTCATCAAACCACATACCCAAATACTTAAACACCACCACCCGGCCTATATCCTGTCCATACATTTGCAAACTCACATCCACCACCTTCCTATTTCAATACACCATAAAGCAGGACTTCACCACCGACATCCTAAAGCCCCACATATACGACCACTCTTCCACCACAGACACAGCACACTGCATCTTCACCATCGACATCCTAAAGCCCCACATATACGACCACTCTTCCACCACAGACAAAGGACACTGCATCTTCACCACCGACATCCTAAAGCCCCACATATACGACCACTCTTCCACCACAGACACAACACTTTGCATCTTCACCACTGACATCCTAAAGCCCCACCAGCCGCAGTCGGTGAATCTTAATTGGGGAGGACGGGCTCGTATTACGCTCAGAACTGGAGTGAATGGAATGTGTGCAAATCAAAAAAACAATTGGTTTTGTTCGTTGCGCACCATTCCATTCACTCCGGTGTCGAGCGTAATACGAGCCCGTCCTCCCCAAATAAGATCCACCGACCGCGGCTGAGCCCCACATATACGACCACTCTTCCACCACAGACACAGCACACTGCATCTTCGCTATTACATACTTAACATTCCACCCCCTTTTCCAAACAGCCCATCATCCGCGTAAAATGTGACCCCAAGTCCCTACCCCACCTCTTTAAATACATAATTAATCATCACGGAGAACAACACTGGGCTGTCCACACTGCCCTGAGGTGTCTCGTTCTCTACCTCATACTCCCTTGACATGCTTGCCCCCACCTTCACCCTAAACACTCTCCCAAACAAGAAATCCACAACCCAGTTATACAACCTACCCCCAACACCCAATGCACCTAACTTAATCATTAATCCCTCCCTCCACAAAGTATCAAACGCCTTTTCAACATCAAAATAAGTGACACATATAACTTCCTTCCTAGACAATGCACATGCTATCTCTGTACTAACCGTTACCAACGCATCCGTAGTCAACCTACCCCTCCTAAACCCACTCTGTACCTCACTCACCAAACCCCTACTGTCCAAATAAAACACCAACCTACTCACAATCATCTTCTCCATCAGTTTACACAGAGTTGAGGTTAGTGCTATGGGCCTATAGCTAATGGCTTTTGTACGGTCCTTACCTGGCTTAACAAATGGCAGGACCACCGCCCTCTTCCACCCACCCGGCAGTACCCCCGTCCTCCACACAATATTAAACAGTTCCAACACCACCAGCTTCACACTTAAAGAAGCATTCCTGACCATCACATAACATACCCTGTTCTCAGCAGGTGCCGTCCTACCACACCCCTCCAGTGCTTTATCCAGTTTGTACATAGAGAATTCTACATCTATGGCACCATCCTCCTCCACTCTGCCTTCTCAGTACATCCCTGTGCTCCTTTAACAAAACCCCCTTCCTCCGTCGTACCTCCTCACATAAATGACCACAACCGTGCACCGCCGCAAACGCCAGTCCTATGACCTCCGCCTTATCTCCATCGCTCACCGCACACACACCAACACAGATATGCCCCCCCCTTTACCCTTACCGCCCATCTTTCTTTTCTACACTAGGCCAACACATCCTCTAACACCACACTACCCAGGATGTTTCTCCACCCCATCTACACTAGGCCAACACATCCTCTAACACCACACTACCCAGGATGTTTCTCCACCCCATCTACACTAGGCCGAAGCATCCTCTCATGCACCATGGCCCCTGTGACATCATAGATGCCCAAATACTTCTTGGCTGCCTGCACCACCACATCTATGCAATCTGACTTCCCCATCACTTGTGTACCCACACTCAGTATACTGCTAAGAAAAGCCAAGAAATCCATCCTGTTCACCACCAGGGAGTCCACCCCCCCACACTCATGATCACATGTTGTCCTCACCACATCCTCCCTTCTCACCTCCCTGCCCACCTCCCTATCACCCACTTCAACCTCCCTAACACCCACTTCCACCCCCCCAGGTAGCCTGTTCCACCCCTCTTTTCCCTCTTTTCTCCCCCACTCCTCGTAGCTTCAGCATAGCTAATCTTATTCTGCACCCTATATTTCTGCACATCCTCCGCCAGCATCTGTACTTTACACCCCCCAAAAGCTGCACTATGCCCACCACCGCAATTACAACACTTTACCTTGTCCAACTCACCACACTTCCCATATGCATGCAGCCCCCCACATCTAGCACACCGCATTTTCACCCGACATATGCTTGCTACGTGCCCCATGCGCTGACAGTTGAAGCACCTCAGCGGCAGCGGCACAAACTCCCGCACATAAAAACGAATACACCCAAGATACACCCTCTCCGGCAAGGCCTGCTCAAACTCCACCAACACCGTGCAGCTTTCCTCCCCCTCCTCCCCCTCCTTCCTATCCTTCCTATTCATCCTCCTGGCACTCACCACCGTGCCCCCCTTCACCTCCCTCATAAATTCATCCATGGTAACCTCCACTGGCACCCCGGTAATCACTCCCCTGAACCGCATAACGTTACCTGGTACAAAGCACCTCACCTGTCCCCCACCCAGCACTGTCAACATCAATACTATATTTGCTTGCTGCCCATCCCTAGCAAATATCAGCACCCTACCCCCAGCCATACACCCGAGCATCTTTCACCACCCCAATCTCAGCCTTGATGGCCTTCGTCAGCCCTATAGGGTTCAACAGCTGCCTAGTGGGTTCAGTAAACACCACCATAACTTTGTGCTCCCCGTGACCTTATCCACCACCTTTGATCGCTGTGCCTCCGCCGCCCTCTTATAGGGGCGCAGATGGCTCAGTGGGTAGGGAGTCAGACTTGTAGTCAGAAGGTTGCCAGTTCGATTCCCGACTGAGCCAAAATGTCGTTGTGTCCTTGGGCAAGACACTTTATACTAATTGCTCCCAGGTCGTTGCTGTAAATAAGAAATTGTTCTTAGTCAACTTACCTGGTTAAATAAAGGTTAAAATTTAAAAATTCTGAACCACACACCATCTAAACGCAGCACTGTGCTCCCCACCACAATTACAGCACCTCTGCTTGTCCCCTACCCCACACTTACCAGGCGGCGGCACATATTCCCTCACAAAAAAACTAAGAAACCCTAAGTTCCCCCTACTCTGCAACGGCCCTCCAAACTCCAACAGCACCGTGGGACTCACCTTCTCTAACCCCAGTGCCCTACTGCCCATCCGTCTCGCGTCCAACACAACCCCCCCGACACCACTTCTTTAAGCTCCTCCATTAACAGATCCTCCGGAACACCCGTGATCACCCCTCTTACCTTCACCGCACTCCCACGCACAATAACACCTCCAAATTCAGCACCTTATCCCTCAGAGCCACACTACCCACCACAATAAGAACCCTCCCACCACTCAAACACCTAGCATCCACCACCCTCCCAACCTGTTCCCTAATTGCCACCGTGATTGACACCTGGTGTAACAGCTTACCTGTCGGGGCCGAAAACTCCACAACCACCTTAAACACCTGCTCCCCACCACCAAGTGCCGGCCCTCCACCCTCTCCCGAACTACTCTCACCGCCCTCTTCTTCTTCCTCTTAACATACCGTGCTTCCTCAAACTCTACCGCCACTCCAGCTACCCCCCCCACTCCCATCCGAACTCCCTTCTATGCCGACCTCACCCCCGGCACAGCCGTCGCGACCCGCCACCAGCATGGTAGTCCTCCTTGTCTTCCTTTCCAGTGCCAGCCTATCCAGCTCAATTATTTCCGCCAACTCCTGCTCCAACTCCGCCGCAGTGGAACCCCACGAGGACACCATGCCCCTTACTGCCAGACCGCCATCAAAACACAAACAGCCGATGACCACCCTTTCCTTTCTCTGATGATCCATAGATATCCATAATAAAGGCTAGATGACTTAGGGCGGAGACTCCAACGTCATCACCGGTGGCCATCTTGTCACAGGCAAGCTTGGTGAGCTGTATGGTACCTGATGTAAGGTGAGTGATCACAAATACTCTAATCTCGCTGAAATCTTGACAGATTTACAAACGGTTCAGTTTCTTACAAATGTTATTAATGTGGCTATTATTCTGGATGCTTTATATTTAATATACATTTTTTTCAAAAACGATGTAGTGTCATAACTACATCTCTGACATTATTAACAAACCAAACCGTTTGAAAATCGGTAGAAAATTGAGCAAGTTATGGTTATTTGAATGTACATGCACCATTAACACACAATATTATGGGTAAGCGAGCTGTCTGTGCCAAGTTGGCCGCCAGGTGCGGACGTCGACCTCCATTGGCCAGCAGCGCGGACGAGAGATCTAGGCTTTATTATGGATATCTATGTGATGATGCGCAATTCCTCTTCTGCGACGCAATACTTTTTCTATGATTCATTGCAGATTGCAATTGACTTAATGGTGCAATATATACTGCCACATATTGTACCGGAGTGTGAGGCCGAACACGGCCCACCCAATTTAAATTCTCCTAGCTACACCAGTCACCCTAAGAAATTTAAATACAGCCCTCGACACCACCCCACTCCCCAACAACCCCCCATATCCCACTTCCTACCCTCCCCATAACCTTCACATACAACAGTTCCCTCTCAACATCATAATTCCCACAATACAACAACACATGTTCCACCGTTTCCTCCACTACACACCCATCACACAGACCAGTCTCATGCCTACCCGCCACCTTTAACGATGAATTCAACTCTGAGTGCCCTAACCTCAACCTACACCACATCACCTCTTCTCTCCTACACCCCATAGACCCTGTCTCTACCCTCACTGTCCGCCGCACCTCATAATACCATCTCCCCTTCCTGTTACCATCCCACTTTCCCTGCCAACATTCCATTCCCCTCCCTCGTATCAACAATTTAACTTCCCCCCGGCCCAACAGTACCTCCACACTAACCCTCTTGTTCCTACATGCACTCTTAGCCAGCCTATCTGCCACTTCGTTACCCTCGCACCCAACAAATCACCACCCCCATTCTCTCTAAACCCAACAACACCACCACCAGCAACACATTACCCAATCACTCATCCTAATCCTCCTCTGCACCTCAGGAGATGTAGAGTTAAACCCAGGCCCGGTAACCCCTACTGACACCTCATTCCCTACTGTATTCTCAGGTAGCCCCTGCTGACCTCCAAACCCCTCAGGTATTATCATTCAATGACTTCTGCAACTGTAAAAAAAGCCTTGGTTTCATGCATGTAAACATCAGAAGCCTACTTCTTAAAATCGATTTATTCACTGCTTTAGCACACTCAGCTAACCCTGGCATCTTAGCAGAGCTCAGAAAATCCACAAAAAACGGATATATCCATCCCCAACTAGAACATCTTCCGTCAAGATAGAACCACTAAAGGAGGGGGGTTAGCCATATTCTGTAAGGACAGCTTACAGAGTTCTGTTATCCTTTCCAAGTCTGTGCCCAAACAGTTAAACTACTAATTTTGAAAGGCCATCTCACCAGAAATAAGTATTTTACTGTTGCTGCCTGTTACAGACCCCCTTCAGCCCCCAGCTGTGCCCTAGATACCCTATGCAAACTACTAGTCCCCCACTTATCCTCTGAGTTCCTATTATTAGGTATCTCAACTGGGACATGCTCTGTATATTATTATTATATACATGCCCTTAACTTCACACAAATTGTCAATGAACCACGTACAACCTAAATATGAATAGGGGAACCCTTATTGATATTATCTTAACTAACATGTCCCTGCTTTCTTCAGTCAGGACCTCAGTGATCACTGCTTCATTGCATGCATCCATAATGGATCAGAAGTAAAACCACCTCCACTCAGTATGGTGAAACACTCTCTGAAACACTTTAGTGAACAGGCCTTCCTAATTGTCCTAGCCTATGTACCTTGGAAGTATGGTGACCTTATCACGACAGTCGAGGATGCCTGGTCATTCTTTAAAAATGCCTTCCTCTCTGTCCTGAACAAACACTCAAAACGTTTAGAACTAAAAGTAGATACAGCCCTTGGTTCACTCAAGATCTGACCGCCCTCGCCCAGCACAAAAACACTGTATGGCGTAATGCTTTACCCTAAAAAAAAATCAGTGTGACATGCAACTCTTCAGGAAAGTAAGGAAATGGTACCCACAGTCAGTCAGGAATGCCAAGACTAGCTTATTTAAACAGAAATGTGCAGCCTGTAGCACCAATTTGAAAAAGTTCTGGTACACTGTGAAGCTCTAAGTGTTCTATTGCACACTTATGCTCAGTGTTAATTAATCAGTTTTATTTGCCTTGCCACCTTACATAGCAAATTGTTCTAACTCTCTAATACAGACTCTGTTGTACTAATTGTACAAATACCCACATACCTACCTACCTACCTACCTACCTACCTACCTAATTTACTCTGAAGTTCTGAAACTTGTATTTTGTTTGTATTTTTATTCCCCAGTGTAATTCAAGTGTAATCTGTGTAATTCATGTGTCACTATGTGTCATGTTGCGCCCTCCTCACTTGATCTTGCCCAGGTCGCCATTTCAAATGAGACATTTTTCTCAACGTGCCCACCTGGTTAAATAATATAAATAAAGTTTAAAAAATACACCACCGCCCTCATTGGTCTCACCTCCACCCACCTCAACCCAAGAATCACTGCCACCATCTCAGCTACAAAGACACCTGGGGCCTCATTTATAAAACTTTGCGGTGGATTTGCGTCAGAAGTGGCGTACAGACGAAATATAGGACGTGCGTACGCAAAGAAATATTCAGCTTTATAAAACCGTGCGCACGCACCTCCTACGTTGTTTTCCCTTTATAAATCACAATCAACTCTAATACGTGGCGCAGCTTTTGCGGCTACATGTCACGCCCATAGTTGGCCATAAATAGTCAGTGAAACGCCCCCAAATTAATATTCATTGATTGAGAAATCATGGTAAACACAGAGGAAAACCAAAAAAGAAACTTCAATGTAAAGTAAAAAATATTGTTGGTGAGCCCACTGCATAGAATCGCCGAGCCATGTCAATAAGAATTTCTCTGCATAGGATGATGTATGTTGTTCAATGCATATGATAAATAAACCACTTTGACTTTGAGGTGGAAAAGAGGAGGAAAATGTTGCTTCAAGTGCATTGTGTGGCCATTACTAATGCCAAAAAGTTGGAGTGGCAAAAGTTTGCAGACGCTGTGAATGACGCAGCCTGAGAAAGTCAGACCATGGCCGAAATAAAAAAAGTGGTCAGATAAAAAAGCACTGAGCACTTTCTCGCGAAGGTCTGCCACGGTTGGGGGAAGATCAGTTACATTAGTGAGCAACATGTCTGCTTCATAAATTATTTGGACATCGATGGAATGAAAATGCTTACGATTAATGACAGCATTTTCTCTCATTTGGTGCCCTTATGGCAACATGAGTGCAGTCAATAGCACTGATACATTTGGGAAACCGGACATATAGCTGCAAATTGTGCTTTTGTGTTTGCCTGGTCACCCGCGGTGTATGGAAACTTCATGTAGGCTAATTTTGCGACAAGCCTATTATACCTAACATGTCTGGCATAACTCGGCTAAGGGTTGGCTGAGATATCCCTGACCTGTCAGCCAATTCGATCTAGAAAATGCCAGTCGCCAGAAATCATGTTATAAGTGTTTTGAAAGGCGCCACTAAATAAAATGCACTATTAGGCTATTATTATTATTATCTTCTAACAGTGCAAGATCAGCCATTGTGCATCATTACACATTGTGATGGAATGGCTTTTTATAACCATCCATTAGATTTTTTCTGCTAATCTACAGATGTTGGTATTAATCAAATTGTTAATGGGAAAGAGTTCTGCGTAAATGGAATGTCTTGCACCTTTCAAAAAATTTAAGACTATTGTCACAACGGAATACATTTAGAAATGAAACAAACTAAATGTATTTAAATGTACACTATGATTCTGTATATACTATGAAGACAACTTTACCCAATGGACAATAAAGAGTATACTGCTCAAAAAAAATAAGGGAACACTAAGATAACACATCCTAGTGCACAGGTGACTCCGCGTGGTAGGAGGGGGCCTCCAAATCAAATTCTGCTTAGGGCCCCCAAAAGGCTCGGGCCAGGCACTGCCGACACCCGCATCAATTCCTGCCCACACAGACGCAGAAGTGGACATTTACTTGAGTAAAAGTACTTTTTTGAGTAAGTCTGCGTTCACAAGTTTTGGGAATTCGCTATTTAAGACCAAATTGATCAGGTAAAGGGAGTTAATAATAAACAATTAGAAAGGGTAAAGGAAATATGAATCATGGTCACCGGTAAGATGTTAACTTCTTTTAACTGATCAATTTGGTCTCATGTAGGGACTTCCCAAAACTTGTGAACGTAGAGTTACTCAGAAAAGTACTTTTACTCAGTACTTTGTCCACTTCTGTAGAGACGCAATGTCACACCCGTAACCTGGTCATTTTGACGTTGTTTCTAGCAAAAATGTAAGCTAACCATGGAAAGTCAGTGGTAAACAGTGACGTAGTTTAATTGAGACCTTAGTTGTGCTACTGGCCTCTAGTAACAAGAAGCAGATTAAGAGCAAACGGAATTGAATTAGAATACTTTGTTAGCTCTTATTTCGCCATAATGATTTATTTATTTCATGTTGTATTACTGTATGTTTGGTTCCACTGTTGAAGAAGCATACGTATGTAGTTTTAACTGGAGCCAATGCTTAGGTTATTATATTAGTAACCCCAGACATGTTTTCTAAATAGATTAGAAAATGAAATTACAAATGTAAAAGAAAATACTGATTCTACAAATATTGTGGGATAAGTTGTGAAAAATGTAAAAGAAAATACTGATTCTACAAATATTGTGGGATAAGTTGTGAAAAGTTTTGCAGCTCTCAAATGGGAAACGGCCTACCGTTGGAAGAACAAACAGTAATTATGGAACATAGAGTAATGCACTAACAAAATTTGGCAATCATCTGAAAATCAATAGTCTTACAAAATGTTTCTTTAGAAAATTCCCAATATTAATAAAACAATAATTAATTAAATATGTTGAAACAATTCAGAAAATGCTGGTGTGTTTCCTTTTATACTGGTGAGTATTTCAACTGGAGAAAAGTGGCTGGAACAAAATGGTGGCTGGTAAGATGTCACCAACCAGCCACAGTGGTATATATATTATATAAATATAACTTCCCAACCTGAACATATCAATATAAATCCAAAATGAACTAGCTCCTCACACTAAACACATTCTAGTGCCATACTGTACATGACATTGACAAATTGGTATGAAATTGGTTTAATTTATTACCGGAAGCTAAAAAACAGAAGGACCTGTCTATATCAGTTCAACTATTGTAAAACAAAAACCATCTGCTTAACCAATAAGATATTTCATTATTAACCAATAGGATATTTCATTATTTACCAATAAGACATTTCAAATAAACGGACTACGGAGTTCAGAATGCAATGTTTTTTATTTCTTTCACCAATCATTGATTACAAAATGATTCCATTTGAGCACCTTCAAAGAGCTGGATCACCATTCAAAGAGCTGGCAGCCAATCCCATTGATACAAAGTGTGGAGTGGCTCAAATTGAACCCTTTCGCCTACATAGAGCACTGATTCTGTGAAAGAATTTCAGTATTTAGGAAATAGGGTGCTATTCTGGATGTGCAAGAGGTTAGGTTTGCCACTGCTACTCCAACATCCTGGTCACTGGAAACCAACAACAGTAATGGAAAATAGAGAGCAGAACACATTTCATATAGAATGTGTAGTACGTCCCCAATGGGACCCAGTCAGAAATAGTGCACTACCCTATTGACCCTGGTCAAAAATAGTGCACTACCCAATTGACCCTGGTCAGAAGTAGTGCACTACCCTATAGTCCCCCATGTGGGACTCATAAATTCATCATCCACAGTGTTTTTTATTTTCTAAATCCATCTATATACCGACAACAGTACCAAACAATATCCAAACAGTTTGTTTACCAGCAGCTCCCTCATTCCCTGGTAGTGGGCTGCCAGCGGTACGTCTATCTCAGGAACCGTGGCTGAGTGGAACAGAGGTCACTGTGTGTGGAGTGGAGAAGCCGCAGGCAAACATAAACTAATGAGAATAACAAATTATATCTCAACTCAATTGTAGATAAAGTTAACATCAAAGATGTCTAATGTACCATTCCAACTTCAGCATGAATTAATTTGCATAGCTCTGTTTTGAGGCTAAATCGTCTGGATAAATATTTCGTCAGTTGTAAAGCGTTCTCCCTGGGCATCTCCAATAACTTGTACTACCACTACTGAAAATGTGTTGAGTATCGTTTCAGACCGAACAGGAAGATTATCTTTCCAGATTCATGAGGAAAAGGTGAGATGTATTGTCATGAAAGAAACACAGATTAGACAAAGTGAGGTAGATAAATGCTTGAAGAAAAACACATGTTCCCAATCATGAATGAAAAGAATAGAAAAAGATTTCAATGTAAGAATTACACTGATCATAGGGCAATTTGTACAGTGATTTACAAATAGCACAAAGCATGAATTAAACTTAAATAAATAGTCAAAGGGATTATATGGGAACACATATTAGAGGGAAATGTTTTTAATTCTTCAAACCAGCTATGTAGCAGTATTGTCAGGTATTTATTGATTTACTTACTGACTGCCACACACAACCGGCAGGACTACATATGTCAGGGAAGACCAGTGCCCTGAACAGGGTGTAGAGGAGTTACAGCAATTCTGAACCCGCTGAATGTAAATAAAGTCATGTCAGATTTTGTTTGGAAGGTTATCAAGCCAACCACAGGACCAAAGATAATGAAAAAAATACATTTACTTTGACCTGAGAACCAGTTCTGTCTGTCAGGGGAGAAACATTTTGTACAAAGTTAGCTGATAGGAAACCATCTGTTGTGTTATCAATAGAACCATATTTCCTACGTAGTGCACTACTTTTGAACAAAGTTCAACTGCTTCCTGTTAAAATAAAAAGCACAGGGATTAAAAAGGCCCCTCAGCTCAAAGGAAGTGCACTATTCTACGGCTTGAGGTGAGGAAGTGCACTATTCTACGGCTTGAGGTAAGGAAGTGCACTATTCTACGGCTTGAGGTTCTATCAGATGCTAGTTTAGAACTGGTCAGTGTTGTTAAAGTAAAACCTCTGGGTCAAATCTGACAAGACCAACAATATGAACAAAAAACAGTTTGAATACAATCACTATACCTATAGTCAAGGAAAAAAATAAGTTTCATTCTAGCAAGAAACACAAATATGAACTGAAACAAATAAAAACAGAAGGCAATGGACAACAGGTGTCAAAACTTCATCAATATGAGCAAATGAGAAACAATCAAGTTTCTTCTGATCAAAAGAATCATATGGACTGTAGTGAGTGACTGTAATCTAAACCTGAAAGTGTTTATATATAGATATCACATTACTACCACAACAAAAATAATACACATTCAAATAGCAGCTTCTTTACATGAACATCTGAACCGTAAAAAAATCAGTATAAAGACAGATGATTGATGTTTACGAAAATGCACTGTGGTCTAACATACAACTGTCAGACCAATATAGAAAAGTTCTGAAATCTAGAAGACGAACACTAAAGAGCAGACCTTATATAGCCCCTCCCTCTTCAGAGCAGACCTTATATAGCCCCTCCCCCTATAGAGCACTGTATATAGCCCCTCCCCTACAGGGCAGACCTTATATAGCCCCTCCCTCTTCAGGGCTGACCTTATATAGCCCCTCCCTCTTCAGGGCAGACCTTATATAGCCCCTCCCCATTCAGGCCAGACCTTATATAGCCCCTCCCCCTACAGCCCACTCCTCTGGGTGCCTCCCAAATGGTGCTTAGTGCCCTCTGTCGTGCCCTACAGGACCAGGCTGGTCAGGGATCTGCTATGAGCACCATCCCTTCCCATGTCCCTATATTTACGGTCCCAGACCCAGGTGACCCTACACCCCCCTAGGTCTCCAACAGCACCCTGACTTCAGCATAGGTGACTTCAGCCTAGGAAACTTCAGCGTAGGTGAAGCCCATGGCTCTGTAGAGCACCAGTGAAGCAGTAGGGTTTCTCAGTTAGACCGTTTGGACAGACCCAGCAGAACACATGGGCTGTAGAAATGCAGTGCTTCCTTCTCAAGGACAAAAGAGAAAATGGAACGAGAACAGAATAAACTTAAAAGATAATCCTACATTTGGTAGATTGGACTTTTATATTATTTTGAGCTCCTCCAATCTCAGTTATGGACTGAAACCTATGATGTCATCAGTGACATCATCAGTGCCAGGCAAGTTGTCCTAGTGACTCAGAGAGGATGATGGGAAACGAGAGAAGAAACCTCCCGTCTTCCTCAGAGGTCTGTCTGTCTGTCTGTCTGTCTGTCTGTCTGTCTGGACCCAGGGGCCATTTTGCCCTCTGTAAGTGCTAACCCTTTGACTTCCAGACACACAAGACAAAATATTTTCCTCACAATGATAATTATAACTGTAATAATAATATCACAATGCTCCCTGACATAAAACAGTGAGCCACCAACCACATCAGCTATCACTCTGACAGCTCTGCACAGTTTAGCTTCCCTATCTGAAAATGTTTCTAAAAAATTAACAACTATTATACACACACACACACACCCACACCCACACCCACACCCACACACACACCCACACCCACACACACCCACACACCCACACACCCACACACACCCACACACCCACACACCCACACACACCCACACCCACCCACACCCACACACACACACCCACACACACACACACACACCCACCCACACACACCCTCACACACCTAATGTCTGTGGCCCAGGAAGGAGAACTAGTGTTCTAGATGGACCCACAGGCCACAGCAGGTGGTTGGTTTATAACACTCATTCCATTCAAATCTAAATACAAGAAGCATTCCACTACAGAAAAGTGGTCTTCAAGCTAGAAATGTGTGTGTGTGTGTGTGTG
Organism: Umbra pygmaea; assembly: GCA_016801145.1. Lineage (NCBI taxonomy): Eukaryota > Metazoa > Chordata > Actinopteri > Esociformes > Umbridae > Umbra > Umbra pygmaea. The sequence goes on along the minus strand of JACXGM010011267.1, from coordinate 1,922 downwards.
TGTGTGTGTGTGTGTGTGTGTGTGTGTGTGTGTAGAGGGGGTGTTTGGGGGCGTGTCCTTGGATCAGCAGGCGGAGGACTGTGGGAGGGGCATGGCACGTTGGTTCTTCCCGGCTCCGTTCATCAGAGCGTATGTTTCAGGTTGCAGCAGGACTTGTGCAGCCGCCACAGGGCTGCTAGACTCCACTTGTCCTGAAGTCCCTGGGCTCTGGTTCTGGGGCCCAGAGGAACTGGAGAGCTGGCTGGGGGATCGGCAGGGCTGGCCGGGGGATCGGCAGGGCTGGCTGGGGGAACGGCAGGGCTGGCTGGGGGAACGGCAGGGCTGGCTGGGGGATCGGCAGGGTTGGCTGGGGGATCGGCAGGGCTGGCTGGGGGAACGGCAGGGGGAGGCCAGGGCTTGGGCGGAGGAGGGTGTTGATGGGGGACTGGAGCCCAGCATGTGATGCCCGGTGGGGGGCCCCGGGGAGGGTGGAGTCTGTTGGGAGTGGGGTGGAGGGGGCTGGTGGGGTGGGGCTGTGGGGTGGGGCTGGGAGGAGGAAGCGGGGCAGGGGATGGGTGGTCTGGAAGAGACTGCAGGGTCCAGAGGAACATTCTCCATCATCTCCATGTCCAGCTCCTCCATATCAGGAGGCCTGTTCTCCTGGCTGTAGAAGAAACTCATCTCTATGAACGGAGCGTCCAGCTCCTCCTTTATGCTATTAATGATCTCCAGGAACGAGGGACGCATCTTAGGGTTGTACTGCCAACACAGTCGCATCAACTCAAACCTGGGAACAGAAAAACACCAGTAAGTCCCTTCAATTCAAATTCTATAAGTGGCAGTTTGTGTGTTTGTGTGTATGTGTGTTAGTGTGTGTAAATACATTGTGTTCATCTTAGTGTGTGTCTGAGTGTGTGTGTGCAGTGTTTTAATGTCTGCTTTCTAGAATAAACCTCAAAAACGAAGATTTCATTCTACAATAATACATACTACAATCAAGTACCATGTAAATACACACTAGAACATTTTTTGTTACCTTTAAATATAACAACGGCTGAATATTGAGTCTGAAGCATTTATTTGATTGGTTTAACATTTATTTGGAAGCAAATGTTATTGACAGTCAAAAATGTAAAAGATATCGGGGTCACATTTATTATTCAAAATGTACTGCTCATAGGCCTGTCTCGATAACAAATTTAGCTGGGCAATAAATTGTCCCAAAAATTATTGCGATAAACGATAATATTGTCGTTCTGAGACCATTTTCATCTAATATAATGATAATGGCATAATAATGCAGGTACACCTTTTCAAAGATCAATAAACATTTTTCTAAAAAATATTTAACACTGGAACTGGAAAACATTTTAAATATCCACAATAAATGAACAACAAACACCAAAAAACAATAAATAGAATGGACTCTCACAAAGAAAATACACTGGAATAAAAACCAAACACAAATAAGAACAATAAATTAAATGGAAATTAAAAACCACACACAACCAAAACAATAAAGTCTCTTGGTAGAGAGACAAGGAAAACAAACAAGCATGCAAATGGAAATTATTGCAGCTCATTTTTATTTATCATGCGATTAATTGACTTATTGCATATTGCGACAGGCCTATCTGCTTGTAAAGCAGACGTTTGAACTGGCAATTCTGTTTTCTACCATCTCTGCATGCGGCTCAGTGCTGTCAGTCAAAATGTTTAAATGTCTCCTCCCACATCAAGTGCCCACCCTAACGCCCGTTTCAGACATACTCCGTCTGCAGTGCGGATGCGGTGCGGTTGCAGTTCGTATGCGGTGCGGAGCCATGACAAGCCATTGTGCTTTCACACATCACACGTTTGCAGTGCGCTACTGATCCGAAGTTTCTGTGTTCCACAAATCAGTGGCGTAGGCACGGGTGTGCTTGTGCCACCCAAAGAAGCAG
>JACXGM010011266.1:0-25240 GCA_016801145.1 Umbra pygmaea | reverse complement strand
AATCTTGTGTGCAATTGTACATTTTGTTTGCCTTTCTGAATTGTGTGTGTATTTATGAATTTTGTGTGCATTTGTGAATTTTGTATGCATTTGTGAATCTTCTGTGCTTTTTAAATTTTGTGTGTGCATTTGTGAATTTTGTGCGCATTTGTGTATCCTGTGTGTGTATTTATGAATCATGTGTGTGCATGTATGAATCGTGTATGTGCATATGTGAATGTAGTGTGTGCATTTACCTTTATTGAGACTCTTTCAGCTCCATAGCCAACTGATCTTAAAGGAGAATTCCGGGCGATTTCAAAACGTAGCTCTGTTGTTTGCATATCGGAAGTGCTGTCCGTAGCGTTAATAACTCAAACAATCTGTATTGCCAAAACCGTGTTTACCTTTTGCTGCCAGTATACAACCATTACGCATTTATGGGGCAAGTTAAAAAACGTGCTTTGAGCCACTAAACATGTTCAAAATGTCATTACTAGTCCATATCCATTTGCACTGATTCCTTATAATGAACATAGCGAGTTTGAACAAATAAGTTTGTGTACATACCTCTGTTTATTTCCCATTTTCCACTGAAGTCCACTAGTCGATTGTCGAAGTCATACAATGCAATATTCCAAAAAATATTTTTCCGCAAAAAAAACTATTTGCGGTGGTTATATCCATAAACTACTTTGATCAGGTGTAAACTGACATTTGCCTTCACAGCTCCCAAGAGTTCAAGAGTTATCGCACATGAGCAGAGGTAACTAAGCAACACTGTTGATTCAGTCGGTGAGCTGCCAAGGATCGCTGTCAGGTTACCTGGCCGACTTGCTACATCATTTGGACATAACCACCGCAAATATTTTTTATGGGGGAAAAAATATTTTTTGGAATATTGCATTGTATGACTTCGACAATCAACTAGTGTGGACTTCACTGGAAAATGGGAAATAAACAGAGGTATGTACACATACTTATTTTTTCAAACTCGCTGTGTTCATTATAAGGAATCAGTGCAAATGGATATGGACTAGTAATGACATTTTGAACATGTTTAGTGGCTCAAAGCACATTTTTTAACTTGCCCCGTAAATGCGTAATGGTTGTATACTGGCAGCAAAAGGTAAACACAGTTTTGGCAATACAGATTGTTTGAGTTATTAATGCTACTGACAGCACTTCCGATATGCAAACAACAGAGCTACGTTTTGAAATTGCCCGGAATTCTCCTTTAACAGTCTTCTAAGAAGTGACATTTTCCATCTGATTGCTCTCAAGAACAGCCTGTCTGTCAGCCAATTAAAACGCATCTGTAGAATATCTAGCACGGACAGTGCTTTTGTACAACAAAGCAGTGTGTTGTCTGAAAGGTTCTGGGAGAGATTGGTTTTCCTGGGTAGTGATTACAATCAGCTGCTCATTGCGTCATGGACATCAGCCAATCAGAAAGCCTTGAACCCTCAGTGCATAAAACTATGGACCCCAGGGCAATATGCATACTGGAATATTACTCTTTAGACCATGCAAAACATATTAACTAAGCATTGGTGTATCATAAGCTCTCATCCTAGGTGCTCCACTATCTTTAAAGAACAACCACGATTAGTGTTCAAAAGACAAAAAAATTAAAACAAAACCTTCCTACTATAAGCAGACCTTCCATCTCGACCTAATCCAAGACTTTTCCTGAGTGATATTCCAGATGGGAACTACATTTGTGGATGCTGCACACAAGATAACTTCACACACAAATGCCACTCCTTTAATCACCCACTGACCAGCAGAGAAATACAAATCAGAGGTAAAATATCATGCAACACCACCAACGTTATCACTAAAAACTAGAATCACTAAAAATAGAAGCTGTATTCGGGAATCATGACGTTAAAAGTCCCCTTGCTGTCCATTTTACTCAAGCCAAGCACATTCTTGCAACCCTCCACTACCTTGTACATCTGCCACGCAGGAGGCAACATCAACAATGTTTACTTAAACATGAGTTTTTTGTATACAGTACCTTCAGACTTTTTTCTGCAAGAGACCTAAATAAGTAACTGGATATAAAACCCTTTTTATTGATTTTTTTTTTTTTTCTCCCTACAGTTTTTTTGCTAATAATTAATTACACAACTACTTTACACATTGCATTAATAATGTTGTAACGCACTCTTCTCCCCAAACCACACAGTACATAATGACACCTGAATTACCAATCCTTATTGCTGTTCTAAAATGTCCTTATAGTTTTGGATAAAGATTGGGAAAATGTTAGTTATCTATGCATTATTAATAATCATTCACATATATAATTACTAAAGATGCACTGATTAGTTCACACTATGTGTACAGAGAGTGTATATATGTAGGAGGGGTTGATGGGAAATGTTTGACCTGACAAAGATCCTTGTCAGATTGAATTGTTGTCTATTTGTGCATTTTATATGTAATTACACAGGATCATTATTTAGTTGTGGACATATGCCTACTAAGATTGTATGTGACCAAAGCCATATATATTTATATAGGGATATACATCTGACCAAAACAAAATTATTTGTATTTTCTCAAATTGCTTATTTGTTTTTAGATAACATGCCATTTTCCCAAGTCAACAAATATTGATCAGATAGAACAAAAACCTTTCAATCATAGACATCTTCGCTGAAACTGTTTTATTTTCCATTTTTTATGATTGTCTTTACTACATATGATTTTAGATTAACGTCTGTTAATCTAAAATCTGATTATAACAACATTTATGTTACAGCAAAACCTTTTTATATTTGATTAAATGTTTTCATGTAATGTTGTAGGTATTAAAAGTATTTAAATTGTATAAATGATTATATAAAATACTTTTGTTCCTAATGCCGACATCACACCATCATGTAATGTAAAGCGAGCAATGGATGTAGTTGGTATATATATGATGGGGTCTACTCCCTCCTCTGGCCTCAGGTGTTATGACCTTCAACATTCCGGACACAAAGGAGGTGTGGAAATCATTAGAAGGGACAGCAGAACTGGGAATCTGAACTCATTTTGTAGACAGTTTCTACCTGATGATCATTGAAAAACAATTTTACCTTATAATCAATTTGTCTGATATTGAATGGACATACACTTTAATATGAAGTTGGTATTGGCTGCCAGGGCCGGCCCCAGGCATAAGCGAACTAAGCGGCTGCTTGGTTATTTTAGAAAAAACAACATTCAGGACCACTGCGTAGCAGAAGCACGCCCTGATCAGGCCTACAGCGTCAGAGCATTCTGTAACCGGAATTACATTTTTTGTTTTAATTGTCCCCCAAAATTTTCAATCGAATTTTCAATCTAACCCTGCCTTGTTGGCAGCTCTGCAACTCCCTGGACAGGTACGGGATGGTGAAGGGCGCTTACATGGTTCATCCAAGCTCATGTCTCCAAGCCGGCCGATTCTTTTCGTATTGCTCATCTAACACAGAAGCCTTTAGTCAGCTCATGCACGGAATGATTATGCTCACCAACTATACTTCTGTAGTTGAATTTGCAGGCGCCCGATCTGCACACAAGGAGTTGCTGGAGAACGCTGGAGGTCCGGGCAAAGTCGAAGTCGAGTCAGACTCGAACAGTTAATTTATTTCTAATAGAAGGCTGCACTTGATCGGGGCATACATTGCTGCCTCACAACAGAAATATGTCACTGTGGCCGTTGTTACAATCTTGTTCATGGCATTCCAGGTTTGCCAGATGGCTCTACTAGGGCCTGTGTAAATTCGTACAGTGCTGCTTGGGGAAGATGTGGAAGTAGGCGGACGAAATTACCTAGACAGGTAATGCAGGTTTGGCATTTGGGAATTCAGTCACGGTTGTGTGGTTGGTGAATGTGTAAACCTCCCTCTTTCTTTAGGAATGTGTAAACTGCTTTCTGTAGGATTCTGTGTTGAATGAACACTGTGATGAGAATCGGATGGCTTGGCAACATGCACTCGAGTCGAACTTCTATCATCCGGCAAGGGTCTATGGAAAGCCATTTTAGTCAATAATAAATAAATAAATATAGCTTTGAAAAATGGCCTGAAATAAATAAATGACACAATAAATATATAAATAGTTTTATTTAAATATATAAATGCAGTACAATAAAATAAATAAATAGTTTTTTATTTCACAATGGTGTTTTTCAAAGGAAACCTTTTATTTATTTCAGGGGACTTTTATTTCATTTCCACATTTATTTATTTCAGGACACAATTATTTCATAATGACACATTTCATAATATCCATTTTTTATATTCAAATGAATGGGTCATGGTTATTTCAGAGATTCGAACCAAATGAACAGCACCCGTATTGAAGACTTTATTGAAATACTCGGGCGGATAAGTGATCTTCAAAGTTTGAGACCGATTGAGCACTGTTTTGGTGTGGAAGATATCATAGAACCTTCAAGCACAGGTGCGGGGCGTCTGCCTATGGAAACTGCAAGTGATATGCTCGCTACATTTGTGTTGTCTGGTCTATCAACCTGAGAAATTGTGGATCTGTTCGGAGTGTTAAAGATCTCCTCTGAATTCACCTTTGGCTAAGCCCCGCCCCCCTAAGTTACTGTTGCTACGTCCAACAACTTTATCTGGGCTCTGGTTTGGTATCAACATGGCTTATGCTGTGACTCTTCCTGCAGAAATTTTATCAAACTTTTATAAAGCAGCAAATAAAGTGTCTGATAGAAGTAGGCAAAAGGGGCTGCAATATGCGTTCAAAGGCTATATTCAAGACATACAAAACACAATGAACAACAAGGCATCTAAATAGAGGCAAAAGCATACTGGTCACAATCAAAAAAAGAACCAACCGCATATCCTACTAATCGAGACGGAGGCTGGGACTACCAAATCAAGGAGCAACTTGAAACATGCAAAGCTTACTACGCGAGAATAATGTTGTATTCATTAGCAGCGTGTGCTAGCGTATCAACAACCAGTATGCTAGGTAAAGTTAACGTTAGCTGACACTTGTCAGTTTGAAAAAAATGGACCCCCCCCAACCTCTCTGGGAAACGCGTATCTGTGTTACACATATCCCAGGCACAATGTATAACCATATTTTTGATAAAACTACGACGGTCCTGCCGAGACCAAAAATATGAGACGCCTGTGTTAAAGTCAAGGGAGCGCTGTGAAAAAGTGTCGGACCTCTGTGGGAGCGCGTTCTTGGCTGCGCTGTGATTGGTCAATCTACATTCTAGGGTGTGGCTTAGCCAAAGGCGAATTGTGCTGGGTAACACACTAAACAGATCACCGATTTCTCAGGATATATTAATCTCCTCTGAATCATGCTTTGTGACACACCAAACAGATCCGAAGTTTCTTGGGTTGATAGACCAAATAACACATAGGTAGCGAGCATAAGGTTATATGACATCTTCCACACGAACATGAATAGTCTTCAATAGGTTTGCTGTATGTTGGAATCTGTGAGATAACCACGCCCCATTCATTTAAATATAAGAAATGGATATTATGAAATATGTCATTATGAAATAAGATTGTCTTGAAATAAATAAATGTGGAATTATGAAATAAAAGTCCCCTGAAATAAATAAAGGTTTCCTTTGAAAAACACCATTGTGAAATAAAAACAATCAATTTATTTTATTGGACTGCATTTATATATTTATTTTTAAATATTTATATATTTGTGTCATTTATTTATTTCAGGACTTATTTCATAGCCATATTTATGTATTTAATATTGACTAAAATGGCTTTACATAAGGGTCTGCCATCGTGACAATGCTTAAAGTGGAATCAGACATGACAAATTGGAAGGGGATACAATTTTATGAACTCCAAAAAATTGTACAATACAAAAGCAAAATAAACAATTATCCTTGAAAAGATTTCCAGTTTTACTGATGACAAATTTGCTAAGATATGACAGACTAGATTACAAATTAGTATTCTATTGTCTGCATGACTTTTCTTTTCAAATTTATTTGCCACAATTGTATTATAAATATTATGATGGCTGGGTTTGGGATGTTAATTGTCAGATTTGCTTTGCATTCCCAGATGTATGCCGTGTGATTAATCTACATCCAAATTCACCTCTTGGCAATAAAAAATAAATCTCCTGATGTAGAAATTATTTTATTTTTTAATAAGACAGCAGTGAAATTTCCTGTTGACTGCTCATTCACATGGAGTAATAAAACTGGCTCCAGGCAGTCTAGGATAGATTTTTGGCTGATCTCAAAATGTATTGATATTAATTGTGTTACTACAAACATACTTACCACTCCCCTCACAGACCACAGAGCCATTTACATAAGTGTCAAGCTAGATTCCTTTGATACAACTTTACGTAGTGCCTCCTACTGGAAGCTAAACAGCTCTCTGCTGAAAAGCATATTGTGAAGTTTGCTGAAAAGCATATTGTGAAGTTTGAGATACACAAACTACTTTCACATTTTTGTAGAAAGGCCGGTATAGAAAAGTCTTACTGTAAAAACTGGGAGCTATTTAAATTTGCGATGTCTAAATATTTCAGAAGATATGGCAGTATTATTGCTAAATCAAGAAGAGCTGAGGAGGAAGAGGTTGTTGTTAAGATTGCTTCACTCTCTCAGAGATCACCTGATAACTTATTGGAAGGAGAAAGGGTTGAACTGGTGGAGTTACAAAACAAACTAGATAACATATATAAATGAAAAGCAGAAGGTGCATTTATTAGATCTAGGAAAAAATGGCTTGAGGAGGGAGAACAGAATTCTTCTCATTTTTTTAAACTGGAGAAATCTCAATCTACAAATAATACTATTCATAAACTAAACATTGATGATATTATTAAAGATGATCCAAAAATAATAGCCAACTATTGCAGCAAATATTACAGAAATCTTTATAGTTCTAAGTATTCGCCAGAATCTAAAGATGTATTTTTTAACTCTTTGCACAATGTTAGCTCCCTCACATATGTAAATTCTCAACAGTGTGAGGAACCCTTTACTGTTGTAGAAATAATTGAATCAATTAAACATTTAAAGAACAATAAATCCCCAGATACTGACGGACTCACATCAGAGTGTTATAAATTATTTCCTGAGATAATTGCTCCCTTTCTACTTGAGGTTTTTTCAGAGAGTATCAAGAACAATGTTCTTCCTCCCACTATGAATCAAGGGTTAATTACCTTGATCCCCAAGCCTAAATATTATGTACTTCTTATTGATAACTGGCGCCCCATCTGTCTTCTTAATAATTATTATAAGATTTTAGCCCTATTACTTGCAAAGAGAATAAGGAAAGTCTTGGACCCGATTATTGAATAGACACAATCTGGATTTATGAGAAACAGGCACATATCTAATAATGTTAGAATAGTACTAGACATACTTGATTATTCAGACCTAATAACAGACAATAGCTTTATATTATTCTTAGATTTTTATAAAGCCTTTGACACTGTTGAACATCAGTTCCTGATTCACTCCCTGAAGATATTTGGCTTTGGTTACTTTTTTGTAAGGCTATTGAGACTCTATATTCCTATGGTACTAGCTGTATTGAAATAAAACATGGCTCCTCACCTAGATTTGAGTTAAAGAGAGGAATTAGACAAGGGTGTTCAATTTCGCCATATTTATTTTTGTTAGTTACTGAACTCCTTGCACACTCTATAAAGAATAGTAATTTACAAGGTATTTCCATGGCAGGTAACGAGATAATCATAAGTCAGTTGGCTGATGATACTACAATTTTCCTAAAAGACTCTAATCAGATTCCTTTGTCTATTGAGGTCATAAAATATTTTTCCAAAGCATCTGGTGTATGTCTTAATATCAATAAATGTGAACTAACGGCTGTCAAAAACTGTGTGATGCCCACAATCTCTGGCATTCCGGTGAAAGAAAGTTTTGTATATCTAGGCATTAAGATTATTAAAGATAAAAAAATCAGAGGCTTACAAAACTTTAACCCTGTCATTAAAAAACACAGAAAAAGTTAAATCAATGGCTACATCGGGACTTGTCTTGGTAGAGTCTTGATTACCAAGGCTGAATGAATCTCTAGATTAACATATGCTGCTCTTTCTTTACATCTGGACAGTAATTTAGGCAAAGAAATAGACCAGATGCTTTTTAACTTTCTATGGAAAAACCGAACGCACTACATTTGAAAATCTGTTGTAATGAACACTTGAGTATTCGTTTTGTACGTCACTACTTTGAACAATACATTTAAGATCAATTGGTTGAAGCATTTTCTAAAAAGCCCCACCTTCATTTGGAACTTTATTCCCCATTATGTTTTTACCTCTTTTGGTGGCCTTAAATTTATATTGGGTTGCAACTATAATGTTGACAAAATTCCAGTTAAACTCTGCTTTTAATAGGCAAGCTTTTTTGTCATGGTCATTCATTTATAAACACAATTTTTCACAACATAGATATTATATATGGAATAATAAACACATATTACACAAAAAAATCATTATTTTTAGAATATTGGTTTCAAACTAATATACTTTTGGTGAGTCAACTTGTTAATGCAGAGGGCTTTCTTTTGAGTTATCAGGAGTTCACTTTCCCAGATCCCTGTCACTCCTAAGGATTTTGCAATTGTTATGGATGCCATCCCCTCAGGTGTTTCACTATTATTTAGGAATCTGTTAAGACTTGGCCCTCAGAACCTACCCTCTGCCAATACACACATTGACTCTCCAATTGGAAAAATCTGTTTTTACACTGGTCCATACAATAACAACAGAGCTTTACGTGCCCTGTTTCAGCATGATGTTGTATCTATTCTATCATTCCCTTTTGGAACCTTTTTGTTGATAACATTTGTTGTAAAAATGTCTGGTTGTTGCCCCAAACATACTTATTATCAAACAAAGTAAAATAAGTGTCATTTAAGATTATCCACAGATACTATACTGCAAGTCACTACATGAGAAAGTTTAAAAAAGAATATACTTTTTAATTGTTCCTTCTGTGATGAACACCCGGAGACAGTAATTAATCTCTTCTGGCATTGTACTCATGTTAAAAAAATTTGGCTTAATCTAAATTTATAAATGAAAATATTTACAAGGACTTGATCTTTCTGTGGAAAAAAAATATTATTTGGTTTCCGTTCCTTTAATGGAAGTAACAAAAGTCCATTTTATGTAATAGATTTTATTTTTTTACTTGCCGAATTTCTTATACATAATTATAAATTCAGTAACCAAAAACCCTGTTTTTTTGTCCTACAAAAAGGAATTGAACAGTACCTCAAAACAATCAAATACTCTACCAACAAAAACGCTCCTAAACATGTCTGTTTCTCCTTAAGGTCTTTGTTTAAGAGGTTCGTACCCCTTGGTCTTTTATTTTGATCAGAATTATTGTAAAAAAAATTGGCATTATCATACACTGTACTTGTGATGTTACTATTTTACTAATTTGTTTGTAAAAGGCTGCTTACTACTTGTATTTTTTGCACTACATTAATAAAAAAATGTAAAAAAACTATTTGGGTCATCGAATTTGCCGTTACGGGTGCAGACATCTTGGAGGAGAGGGAGGAGTAATCTAGCTAGCTAACAGATAGCTATTGATTGGGATGCTAACGAAAAACAGCATTCATCTTTATTAAAACACGAAACAAAATGTAACGTTACTTACCGGAAAAAAGTGAAATGCCAACTCCTTTGAGTGTCTTGTCGTACAACTGAACGCCATAACCACGCCCTAAATGCCCCTTTGCTGTATCGCCTATTTTTAAATCAATGAGACCATAATTCAAAAAATGAACATCATGATAAATAGCAGAAGGCTTAAATCTAGCAATTGACACCATATACTCATTATGAAAACATTTACTGAGGTAATAAATCATGTATATTATGTCTCTCATTCTCATAGACTATTACAGAAACCGAGCTATTTTGCAACCAGGCGTATCGCCCCCAGCTGGAATTCAGATAGAATGCAGGTTTAAGGCACTTCCATACCGGATGCTCACCCTGTGGGGCTAAGTCTAAAACCTGACCCCTCCACCCTCAACTCCAACCACCTTGATGTGCGTGTTCACGCGCGCCTCGGCCAAAGCTGAGGGAGCGAAAATGATCAATGGTGTAGGGCAGGGGTAGGCAACTCCGGTCCTGGAGCGTCGAAACACTTCAGATTTTTTATTTTACCTAGTAGTTAAATGCAATCACCTGCTTTCCCAGGTATAAACCAGTCCCTTATTTGAAAGAGAAACCAAAAATCTGAAGTGTTTTGGCCCTCCAGGACCGGACTTGCTGACCCCTGGTGTAGGGGCTAATTAGACCCTCTGATACCCACTTCCAACGAGTGTGTACTGATGCATCCCTTGCTAACAATTGGCTAAGTATACTCCCATAATGCAGCGTGTTACTTTTGAGCACAAAAAATGGATAGGTGTGCCAACTGCCCAGTGATATGACGTGTTTTTTTGACACAAAAAAAAACAAAATACGTTGAAAATAAAATGGTTAATTATGATAAATTTATCTTTTAAGATAAGGATTAGAAAATTAGAAACCCATTCTTATTTTATGATTTAACAGTGAAACATAAATTGTACCATTCAAGTCAGGAGTATGTCCCGAATTTGATGCATTTACTAAAACTCTAGCCACCCTGGGGAGCTGTCATCAACACATGACCATTAGGGGTCTCTGATCTAGGAGGTAGGGTGTAGGGGTCATTTCGGGGTTCACAGGTAGCCTTGCAGTGTAATATGACACAGCACAGTCAGCTGTAACTCGCTATGTTGTTGGACAGGGCTTCCTTCCTCCCTCTTTTTGAAATATTGTGCATACTTGCATTTGATCAGGCACCTGCAATCTCAACCATGGTCCGTCTCCTTACAGCATGTACTGGTAGTCAACCGAAAGTGAACTCTGCAGCTGTGTCATTTAGTTTTTTAAAGTAAAATCAAGTAACTTTAGGTTACGTAATGTAACCCCGGTTCATAGTGAGGTGTTTCACTATGGGAATCACCCTGGCGTGACCAAGAATGGAAGCTCCAGTGACACCACATCTGTCCTTGACAGACTGGTCGAACTGTGCTAGGGCCACGCCCCCTCATATAATCACAGTCGACCTGCTCCTTACAAATCATTCCATATTTCTTAGCCATGTCTCTGCAAGGTGGGACGTGTTGGTGAAACACCTCACTCTGTTATCAAAGACTTTTACACCCATAGGCCAAAGATTTGGTCTCCACAATCCAGCGGGACAGCCTCTGGCGTGACAATGGCTTACCGTTATGGGGAGTAGCCCAGGAAACGAACAGCTTATACGCGGTTCTGAACCCAGCCGCCACATGCATGTGCAGAGCCCTGCCTGGGGAAAACATGTTAAGTCTGCCCCTCTCCTGAGGAGAAAGGAGGTGGGTGAAAAGCCAAGAGCTCCATTGAGGGACACCTGTAGGCTGCCACCACCTTAGGCACAAAGGCTGGGTTGGCCCGTAAACAGACTTTAGCGAAACCTGGGGCAAACCTCAGGCAGGTAGACCAAGCCTGCAAAGTTACACACTTTGCAGTGGTTAAAGCAAAGAGCAAAACTGTTTTGAGAGACAAAAGCCCCAAATGTACCACAGACTCCGACTGCCTGCTCCCGTGAGTGGGAGAAGACCAGATAGTCATATATGTACGAAAATATTCTGATACCGCTGTTCCTTAACGGAGACAGTGCTGCCTCCACATACTATGTCCACACACTTGATGAACACCCTTGGAGCTAATGATTGCCCGAATGGTATGGCTTGGTATTCATAGGTTCTGCCCTGATACACAAACCTGAGAATTTTCTATGTGCGGTATGAATGGCGATGTGAAAACATGCATCTGACAAATCTATCATCACAAACCAATCCCCCAGGCGGATTGAATGACAGAATACTTTGTGTGTTAACATCCTGAACGTGTATTTCCGTAGGTGTCTGTTTAACACACAGAGATCTAAAATCGGGTGAAGTGGCGACCTCCTTTTCTTGGGAATGAGGAAATAGCGGGAGTAAAACCTTTCATGCGCTTCTTCACTCGACACAGCTTTGATCTCTCGTTTGTTTAATAGGGATGTTATCATTTCATCCTCTAGTACTTGTGTTGCATCCCCTTATGTCATTGAAACCAAAACACTGTTGAATATGGGTGGTTTCACAGCAAACTGTAGCCTGTACCCCTGACAACAGTAGACCCACGGGTGAACTGCGCATGCACGCCACCAGTCCGCTCGGGCAGAGAGGGCTCCTGGAGTTGGACTGCAGTGACGTCACCTCCACAACCCGGAGGGAGCGGTCTGCCCTGGCAAGAGTGTAAGCTCCCCCTGCAGGGACCTGATGGTTCAGTTTTATTTTTATTTTGTTTTGAGGGGAGCATTTCACCCTTGGCTCTGTGCCTGGATGCGAGAATGCAGGCTTTATTTGTTGCCTTTTTGAACATGGTGAAAGTGCTTGGTGACTTTGTGAATCTGGAGAAAATGTGTGATGATACTTTCTGCCCCTGACTCTCCTCTTGGATAAGGAGGGAGAGAACCTGAGAGGGGGCCCCTGGAGAACTGTGAAACACCAGAACCCTTGAACCACAAACCTCTGGACTCTGCTCTACCTCCCCAACCTTCCTCCTCTTCGTGGGAGGGGTGGAGGGAGAAGCTGAGGGGGTTAAGCTGGCCGCTTCTTCCCCTCACCGGGGTCGGAGGGGCGGCTCCTTGTTGCCACAGCTGCGAAGGACTGCTGGCTAGTCTGTTGCGCAGCAGCTTGTCTCTATGGACTTGCAGCCCCATGCTTCACCTTTGCTGCTGCAGCAAAACCCCCTCTTTGCCCCTACTGGGGGCGGGTGTATGCTTTCAGGGCAGGCAGAGATCAAAGGCTTTGCCCTCCTGTTATCTGGGTGCTGGCCTCTCTTATTTTCTCTAGAGCTAAAACAGGCCTTTGGTAGGGTCGTACATTGCGTCAATGACCTCTGCTTTCTGTGTCACTGTGTGGCCAGAGAGGTTTAGCCACAAGGCCCTCTCACCTGCGACTGCAAACCCCATTGCACTGCATTAGTGCAGAGCGTAGCACAAGGTCATTCACCTCACAGATTTTGTCCCAGAGGGCTGGGTTAGGTGCCCCTGTGTCCAGTTGATGACCCATCTCCTTGAGGATTTCAGCCTGGTATGCAGCCTGCACTGTCATTGCATTTAGAGAGCACACTGACTTTGCTGCATATATGTATATCCTCTGAAACATGGAGGCGGTGAAGCACTGCATCTTGTTCGGCAGAGAAATGCTGTGGAAGGATGAGAGGGAGCGGTGGTTT
The DNA here is from genome assembly GCA_016801145.1 of Umbra pygmaea. Lineage (NCBI taxonomy): Eukaryota > Metazoa > Chordata > Actinopteri > Esociformes > Umbridae > Umbra > Umbra pygmaea. Next base: position 11,956 of record JACXGM010011266.1, on the reverse strand, counting down.
GGGTGGAGGTGATGAGCCACTGAAGGCTCCACAACTGGGGGTTCGGCCATCCCCAGTGCCCCCATCCTGTGGATCTCAAGCTTAGAGTTACCCTTGGTTGGGAGCTTACTCTTAAAACGGGCTGGACCAGTACCAGCTCATTTCCTTCATACAGGCAGGCACTGCAGGTGGCTAGGCTAGTAGAAGCCTCGTGCCATCGTACAGGTTTCTCTTCCCCCCTTCGTGGTCCTGGTCTGCTGGTCATTGTATCTCCAAACTGGCGGCAGCGCGTTTACAGACCTTGTACAAGTTGCTCACCGCTGGGGGAGCAGCGTCGGATGCACTAGGAGGCCTTGACTGTTGAACGGGAAACGTTCTCATCCTCCATTCCATCTCTGTTGAGGAGATAAGAGATGGCATCACCCTCTGCGTCCTCACAGCCCGGTTCCACTTCGAAGAGGTCCTCAAAAAGTGGAGGAAGGTCTAGGGTCTGCAAGTCCATCCCAACAGACATGGGTCCTGACTGTTGGCCACCGCCCCCCTCAGTCACCTTTCCAGTATCTTTTCTGCCGTTGCCGCGCAGTGGGCGCACGGCAGTGGGCTGCTTGGGTAAGTTTAGCGTCCCTGCCCAAGATGGATGCCCCACATTACGCGGGGCACAGGTGGGATACAGCCCGACCCGCTTTTGGTTCTGATCCTTTGGCGGGGGCGCTGCTGAGGACATGGTGAGTGGAAATGAAGGTGACGTAAATATACAACTTTAGCAGGTGCATCATGACACGTTAGCCTGTCGGCAAGATTAGCACACAGGGTTTAGCCCGAGGTAACGTTAACCTTGTACTGAGAGTTAGCCCATCGTAACAGTTTTGCTCACTCCCAGTACATGGTCCGGCTAACAAACAAACACTAACCAAACCCAGGGAGGCTCGCCGTAACGAGTTAGCCAGAGGGTAAGAGTTAAACAGCTAAGCAACCGATAAGCAAATACCGACTAGCCAGACAAAAGAGCAGTTCGCCTTAATGTGGGCACTGCTTTCAAACTGTGTAACCCCAAGATAAAACTTCTCGTGAAGTGCTTACTCAGCAAATCCAGACTGGGGCAGGAACGGCATTCGGCGAAATAGACGGACCATTGACTGTGAACGGTTTAGCAGATAACCAACCAAGCTAGCCCAGAAATGCTGAGGGAGCTTAATATAATTTATTCACAGGAAGAAAGCGAGAAGGATTTGTAAGGAGCAGGTCGACTGATTATATGAGGGGGCGTGGCCCTAGCACAGTTCGACCGGTCTGTCAAGAACAGAAGTGGTGTCATTGGAGCTTCCATAGTTGGTCAGGCCGAGGCGATTCCAATAGTGAAACACCAAACAAAGTTAGAAAAAGAACAGTCACTTTCCCTGTAAAGTAGTTACTGCGAAAAAATTCAGGGTTAATTGGGCACTGTGAAAATAGCAGCTTGGTGTGTAGTGTCTGAGGACACACTTCTCAAATTTCAACTCTCCTAAACCTGCTAAGGTGTTGTTTAGATGAGGTTAGGCCATAGTAGTGAATTGGACATCACAAAACAGTTATTAAAAACAAATCTCTGCTACCATTGCTTGGAAAGTATAATATTTTTTTATAGAAATACCTTCATCAGGCCTTTGACATGCAGGAAAATAATGTAACAATTTTGCCGGGTGCATGGAAACGTAAGACCATCGTAAAAAAACGATTACTTCCCCAAATGCTGTGACAATTTCCCCATCCTAAACCTTATTATTTCTGTGACTCAGAGGTGGGACTGCCTATGAAATGCTGTGGAAATGCATCATGTAACAGTAGAAACATTTCCTGTGATTCAGTGGTTCCCAAACCTCAACTTGTGTACTAATTATAAAGCCATATGCTGCTTGAATCGGTTGATTGAAATTATGATATGGGTCCCCAAGAGCTGTTTGGGGGAAAAACTACCATAACTCATGATCAAGTGGATAACAACTTCAGTGTTACGTGAGTGCTTAGTACAGGGTTTTAAATCCATTTTGTAAACAGTCTCTGGCATTTGCTTGTTCTTATTGCTTGTTCTAATTGTTAGCTATAACCATGTTCATAGACCTCTTGAATTAATAATTTCCAGTTAGATAACGTTACAATAAAGCTCAACATAGAATGCTTTAACGTGACTTATTTTATGCTAATTATACATACAGTAAATATTCTCAGTAGATTACCTAATCCACTGTGTGCCTTGACATTCTTAATTCACCATTATTAGATATTAAACAACATGTGGCTATGGTATGTAATAACCAACTATTTATTGGCAATTGCAGAGAAGAAAACATCTTATTTTCCACAACTCCGTGATCATTCGATTTTGCACAATTTCTCAATGTTTTGTCTATCAAAAGACTTGCAATACAAATGTCAATTCCATCATTTGCTTTAGTGTCACAAAAGACTAATACAATGCCTAGATGGATCAAACCATGATATGCAAAACAATGACTATGCCTTATTGACTAGGCCCAGTTTTTCCCAGTTTTCCAAATTCATAGAAAGAATGATTTCAAACTAATAATTTAATTCAAACTGTTTCTATGAATTATTACAATGGCAAAATAATTATACATTTTAAATACTAGGCCTCTGAACATTACAAAAAATATCAGCTTTTTGCCATATTCTGTGTCATCTACCATCTCTTAACCCCCTAAATGGATATTACTGGGCAGTGTTATTTAAGGTGCTACAGAGACTTCCTTGTCACAGAGATCCTTGCTCTTCAACCAATGTTAAATATACCAAAGGATTTGTATCACAATGAAATGGTTAAGGTGAAATGAGAGTTACTGTTTAAATCCGAGACACTGTTCACTAGCCCCAGGTTGGCTTGTTCATGTTCTATGCAGTCGATCATTTAGCTCCGAGTTAAGAGCGCAGGAGAGTAACATTTCTTTCACTCATTGTGACATGCGCTTTAGGTCGCCTTGTTAAAAACCAGATCCCAGACATATTGTCTCATTTCTGTGGCTGGTTGTTTGGACACATATAAAAACAGCATTTACAATATTCATATGTACAAATATATACACACACCCATATACAGACACAAAAATACAATCAGGAGAAACACTCATTGCAACAGAAATCATTATATGGTAATAGTCCATAGCCTCATATTGGGCACAGTTCATGTTACTCATCGCATGTTGCGAATTATAAATATCAAATGTTCATTCTGACTTGAATCACAAAATAATCTGGTAAACACTGTATTGAGTTCTGCACCCGGGTCCAGTACGCACAGAAAATAACTGTACAAAACAGAGTGAAACAGAAGGACATCCAAATGTGTCCAATAAACACATTGTTACAAAAGGTTTTGCTATGTTGTGCCCTAACGTACATGTCCCCCAATTCATGTCATCTTGTTTAGCACAAGGGCCCGCTACAGATCCTGTATCGTGTTGAATTATTTTACTGATCGTTTGAACTTGTGGATTTCAATGTTTCACAAAACAGTCCACAGTGGATAGTGTTCAATACTCCACCGATCACAGCTGTACACAATACTGCTCCTGTACAGTCTTACCACACCTTAACCTCAATGATTCACAATACAGTGTAAATGTTAAACTATGCTAACTCATAAATCATGTGGCTATATCCACTTTCGATCCACTCCACCTCATTAGGTTTGTCTCATGTGACTTCACAGTGCAATGGCAGTTGGTTAAGGGAATATACAAAGTTTTTAAGGTAACCGGCTATACACCAGACTGAAGAGCATTTATAAAGTGTGTGTTAGTGAATCTACAGACAAAAAGCAATCAATAGGTTACATGGAATATCCAAATAGATTTTTCTTAAAATCGTACTTGACGGTCATATTACTCTTTGGCCTGGCAAAAAAGTGGGTTTAGTATTTTTAAGACAGTTTATGAGATTATATATCCATTTCCACCCTCCCTTAAAAACACCACGCTCTACTATTTTGGGGAAAGCTGAAATTACTTAAAGGGACAAAAAATATCCAGAAAATGTCATTAGCAATAGGCTAAGCACAGGTCATTGGTGTTGTAGAACAACAGATTTACTTAAAGGGATAATTCTTCATTAAACTCCCTCTATTTATGATTAGCCCATTCCAATCTTGTATTAATACTGACTATTAATGTGTCACCACTTTCTACCATATAAAGTCTCCCAGTTACTTAGTAAGAAAGTAGTCAGCCCATAGTGATTGTGTGTGTGTGTGTGTGTTTATTTTCTATAAATTCCCCCTTCTCTGCACCTCCTCACTACATCCCTCTATCTTGTGTCTCAAACACTCAGCAGCCAGAAGAAGAAGAAGATGGCCACAAAGAGGAAGAGGGAGTCCTGCCAGTTGTTACCGTTGTTTGGGTTACCGTTGCCTTGGTGATCTGCGGCATACGGGTCTGGAGGAAGTGGTAACATTGCAATGGTCAACCATTAGCTACAGCCATTAGTTACAGTCACACGTTTCTGTGCGTGCCTACCTGGTCTTTGGAAGGGGTCGTTGGTGTTGAACACTGTGGTGAAGAAACCAAAGGGGAAAGCACCGATCCCAAAAGACATGTGGAATCCAGTGTCCCCGAAACTCTGGAATGGCTGGGGGAAAAAAGAAGTAAAAGAATGTGGCGTCTCATTCCAAACATCTGAAACCCACAAAAGAACTAAGTAGTAAACACGAACAACGGACATGATTATGAGAGAGATAAAGACTCACCCCTCGGTTCTCTGGCTCAGGTCTTTGTCCCTGGGGTCGAGGTGGGGTTTTCAACCTGGATGACGGGACAATAGTTAACTAATTATAGTTCCTCTGTGCCAAACTTGCACGTCCCCTTTTATTGCATTCATCGTTCTTTTTTTCATTAGGAAGAAACACAGATGACCCGTTTCTGCATGGCAGGTCTGACTATCATACAAAGACAAACTATAGATGCTGACACCACATACGCTCACAAAAGCACACCCACACCAAATAGTACCTGGGGTCTTCTTGGCTGGAGCTACCTCTGCCATAGAGTGGGATGACTTTCTCTCTGCTTATGCCTGCTTTACACACAGGACACTGCTGCCGGCTGGGCCGCGTCTCCAGCCACTGGGTAGAAAAATAGACCATACTGTTTGCCAAAATACACTTGTTTATTAATGCCCCAGACTTTAACATGTAAAGAAGCGCATGGCCATTTCTCACAAGGACCAATTATTATTTACAGCAATGACTTAGGTGCATTTTGGGTTAACTGTCTTGCTCACAGACAAAACAACAGAGGTATCACCTTGGCGCTCAGGGATTTGAACCAGGGTTCTTGTGGACACCTGTCAGATGTCCTGAACGCTAGGCCCCCTGGCTGCCAAAGAGCTGTTTGCACATTGTTTCACTGGTGTGAAATGGTTTTGCGAAAGGTGATGTGAACACCAAACCCTGTTAAAATATGAACAACTAGATACACAAAGCAGACTTGACTTTTTCTAGCATAGTGTTAAGTAGAAAATGACAGTTGGTACAAGGTGCAATGTACAGCTAGCGATATGCATCGTAGAAGCAAGGGGTCATGATAAACACTGTAATAGGAATACGACCTTAAGAACATTATCAGCTTTAAGCCAACAGACGTCATATAAGTGGGGAAAGTTTGACAAGGCTAGTATTTACAAGTACTCTGGAAGACAATTAACATAGGTATACTTACTTGATGAAGGCAGGGCCAGCTGTGAAAGAGAGGAGAAAGAGATTAACGTGGGTAATAGAACTGGCATAATAGTTCTTCATATCGCCTAGAAACAGGATGACATTTGGAGCAACCATCTAGCATCCTACTTGAGCAAATCTGAATCGAGACAAACCAAATTGTTGAAATAGCAATTAGCAATTAATGTTTCACTGGTTTTCTACAGTGGCTCCATGTTCACAGCACCTAATAATTGTGTTGTGACCTTAATGATGTGATTAACACCATCCAGGCTCCACATTGTTAATGTTAATTAGCTCCAACCAACATCCCTTGACAGCATTGTCTCACGTCGCCACTGGCGAGTAGTGCAAAACTGGGCAGAGAGCAAAGATTTCAAATTCCGCTTTTAAATGAAATGCTTACATTAAGACAACAGTGTATGGAATATCAGAATAACTTATTATATATCTCTATTATACAGTAGACATGATGTGTCTCCTCAACTAGCCTAGATCCTTGTACATAAGCCATGAAAATATAACCTAATGCAATCACAGATATCCACAGACCATGTTTTCCATTCGAAATGCTATTGAAAATCCACTGCACTCTATCTGCACGGAGAACTCTGGACAGTCAGACATCTATATGAGCCTGCTTCCATTGAATTAGCCATGAAGTAATACAGTTCTTAATTTTCTCTTTACTGGTAATAATGACATTGTTTTAACAGCTGCCCTTTGGGAAATAGGATAATGAAAGTTATACGTATACACAAATTATGATCATGGAGCACCTCAGATGACAACAACGTGAAATAAGTTTGGAACAATAAATCACTTTCATTCTAGAGACTAGATTAATGAGCTTACCCCTATACTGATAAACGCTTATCCAGCCAGACAAGGCTCATAGGCCTGGAGCCTAAGTTCTGAATCTGTGGCATAAAACATGTTGAGGTAAAGTATACCCCTGGATAGGATGTTAGTTTATAACAGGGCTTAAGACTTTTCCCCATTATACCTCTTAAAGATGCAGTGTGCACGTTGGCCACTGGTTGTAAAAGTGCTTATATTGAGCCAAAAAGTGTCCACCTAAATGGTGTAACTGTAGGACTGGGAATTGCAAGGGACATCACAATACGATATTATCATGATATTTGAGTTCTCACGATTCTGCATGTATTGAGTCAATATTGCAATTTTCTAATTCTTTTCTCAATTGCATTTACATTTTAATCATTTAGCAGACGCTCTTATCCAGAGCCACTTATACATTTAGAAAAACTAGGTGATACAACAACAACTTAGTAGTAAGAATTACTATTGAAACAATCCACTAGTCAAAATCAGTGCTAGAAAATATCAGTTCCAGACAATACATATGAAACATTATAAGTGCTAGAGAAGGATTATACAGACAACAAAAACATCAAGATAACAGAAGTTGGATACAACTAATTTAAGTTCTCATTGAAGAGGAAGGTTTTCAGGTTTCCTGAAGCTGGGTAGAGACGGCTGTTCTAGCCTCCAGTGGAAGCTGGTTCCACCACTGAGGAGCCAGGACGGAGAACAGTCTACATTGTCCAATTATTCATCCAAACACAATCTCCTCAAAAATGATAATAATGATAAAAGCATGGCAAATATTTGCTTACAACTTTCCAAATTTTATTACTGGTATTTAAATTGTGTAAAATCTATTAGTCGGGATTACATTGAATGGGCAATCCCCCCAAAACTACGATGACACATTTAGTAAAGTAAGCAAAGATATTACAAAAACTGACTATGATGGGTCATTGATTATTCTGTATTTTATAGTTAAAGTAATTCAGCCACCAATGAGCCTCTGGCTGACGAAGTACAGTTTTAACTTAAAACGAAATTACACAAAGCCAATATCAGCAACTTAAATGTTTATATATAAATATGATCCCCCCAATCGAACGGTACTATCGGTACTGACATTTTAAAACACAAATGTTCAACTTGTTAAAGATGACACTGTTCGTTTCCAGTCTGAAAGACGAGATGGAAATACACCGTAATAGCATTACTTTGTCATGTATAGTCACGTGGTTGCCATGCATATTGCCCACAATGCACTTTGCGGTCAATGGGCAACATATGTTTAATCAACCCAATGTATGTAAATATGGTGAGGTTTGGCATCTTCCCATTAGTACCTGTCTAAAAGTCGGGTGACGGGGATGAATGCTCTGCCTTATAATGTAATGTATATTATCCTGACACCACAGTGGTGCTTTCAGAAAGAGTCAACTAAATATAGGCTACACATTATCATGAAGATACACATAATGTTATATTCAAATATGCCCATCTATTGACATGTTTTTTTACTTCAGACTGCTTAGATTACAAAAACCTATACAAAAAAATATATTGCAAAAAAACAAAAAGCGTATTACACTAGATTGCAGTATTGATTTGTTTTTCCATCTCTAGGAAACTGAGGTATGACAGTGATTCTACTACAGGTTTATGCACATAAACAGCTTATTACACATCCAGACCAAAATGGGAGGATTAAAAACATTAAAGCAATTTGGTCATATTACCCCCCCCCTCCAATTGAAAGTGCTGAGATCCACTCGGTACTGATAAAGGGATATTGGGTGGTCTAAATTTGTCTATAGCCGCTTTCCGACCAAGTAGGTACAGGAACGTAGTTATAGGAACAGTCCACTTCTAAACAGTCCTACTACGTACTCTCCTTCAAAACCGGTTTTGCTATTTGCATTCGCACTGGCCAAGTGGTCATAGGAACTGGTAGAAGGGGTAAGGGAGTGACGCAAGCACTGCAACAGTCTTTTATAGCGTTGTCACTAGACTTTAGCATAGCGCCACATACAACAACATTTCACAGTTGAATGTTTGTAACACTGGGTGTATGATTGGAGATAAGTGTGTAAATCATCTTATGTATGCGGATGATCTGGTTTTCAGCCCAAGTAGTGCTGGGTTCCATCAGCGGTTTGCTGTTTGTTTGTTCAGATTATGAGCAGGGTTCAAAATTAGCAATATTTACCAGCCAAATTGTAGTAAAATATGCAAAGTGGCTGGTAGATTTGCTTCACTCACCAGCCAAAATTTGAACATTAACTAGCCGTTTGGCTGGTGGGTAAAAAAGCTCATTTTGAACCCTGATTAAGAGGCTGAAAACAACATCCAATACAATTTAAAAAAAGATTGATGTGTTGATATGTCCTCCTAACGGAGTTCGAACAGCAGCGTTTAAAAACTAGGCTGGAGTATTAGAAATTGAGTACTTAAGAGAAACACAGAAGACGAAGGCTCCAGCATAATGTAATATACGCAACAAGCAAATTAAATGACGGGCATGGTTTATAAGTTGGACCAATCAACATAGACCTAGGAAAAGGGAAAGACCCTGCTCTGAAGTAGGAGCTGAAAGAGTTATAGGAACTGTGGTGTGAGGAACTAAAACCCAAAATTTCTCCTGTCGAAACACAAGAATAAAAGGGTTCTAGGAACATAAAACATCCCTCCGGTCGGAAAAGCGGCTTATCACAGATGTCCACACGAATCACAATGCCACGAATTAAACAACATTCAAATGTATAGCTTGTTTTTAAGCCAGACCTATTTTATATTAGAAACTTGTTTAACTCAAAAGAAAACCACATGTTAACTAACAGGAAAAAACTACTTGCCTATGGTTTTAGGCCATCAATAGTAAAGGATTCTATGAGCAGCAAAACTGTTATGAGCAAAAATAGCCTAACATACAAATTTAGGATAAAAAAAAAATCTCACACATCTCAATATTATACTATAAAAAGTGTTTTGAAAGATTGGCTACTACAAGCACTCCTTTGGATCAAAAATCCCAAACAACCTAAATATTTACCACTTCTCTGTTATGAACATGCAGGCCTAGATTTGTTCAACCACTACCGGCCAAGATGCAAAAGGGAATTTTATTATGTCATCAAATAAATACACTGTTCTCAACAGCTTTGTCTATAGTCCAGAAGATACTTGGTACCAACCAATATATGAAATGTCTTTATCATAAGTGGGGACAACATACCTAGTTAAAAACAACAAAAACTATATGATAAGAATCATTACTCATCAATAGACTTGGGTCCAGCATCTGCTTAGATGGCTTAGGCTGCCTGACTTTCTACATTTGAACTAAAGTGTGGAAGGCACTAGAACTGATGAGAACTCCCTTTTTTATAGGACTCTATATTCAAATATGGTTGGCTCTGGGAAAGTAGATTTGAAAACCTATGTAAGCCTACATACTGAACAGTGATGGGGTACTATTCAAGTGGACTAACTCTGGGTAAATAGACACAAATTTATAAATAATTTAATAGACTAACTGCATTCCTCCCAACAATAATGGTTAGGCCTAAATGAGATACATCGATTTAAGGACAGTGTGACAGTGTTTCTGATCCCATTTCCCAAAATCGCAACTGAACAACATAAAGATGTCAGTGAGCCTAATGATCATGTTTACATTAACAATAATGAAACTGCAGCCAACAACAGAATCTTCAAGGTCAACTTCTGAGTGTTTGTATTGCATGATTCAGCCCTCAATATTGACTCGTAATCAAGCCATAACAATACAGTTAAACACCTACATAAGAAACCTAAACACTGATTGGCCAACAAGTGTATTATAAGTTTCTGAGGCAACAACTACAACAATAACCTTTTTCAAAGCACCATTGGCATTACACTTGAGGGATGAACACCATTGTTTGCTGTCACTCTAAAATCTTCTATTAGGAGCTGTCACTGAAGCTCCTGATAAATATACCACAACAATCTAAGAAAATTAAAGTCTTAGTCTAGCCATAGTTGCCAAAATAATGTTCAACTTACTATACAGCTGCACACCATTTTTATAATCGAACCCCAGCATTATGAAATATTAAATCTACACGTGTGTGGAAAAACCTGAGTTCATTAATACTTGTATCCTTTATTTGATTAAATATTTCCTCCCTGAGTATTTCTGTGTCTTTGCAAGAATCAATTGCTTTGTATATGAATGAGGGTCACCAAAGTTATTAATTGCGAAATGGAAATAGTTAAATGATATCCCTGATGCACATAAAAACTTTACTGACTGCTTTGAGCTCTTTGCAGAAAGCAGGTGTTGAAGCAGTTACACAAACATAGATGAATAAGGAAATGTTCACAAGAAACGTTTTTGCAGTGTTTGTTATCGTTACATGGTTAAAATACGTCCAAACCGAACTAAGCTGTTAAACTGGATGTATGATATGGAAAAATACATGATGAAGTTATGGGATGAGAAGCATAACATTTAATGAAATCACATAACAAATGTGTTTATTTCGGTGGGGTGTGCTGATATTGGGTGTAGTTAAAGAGGCTCGATCTGTCAACCAACTCCAATTCATAATGATTCTTACTAGTACTGTAAGGCTTTCAATTTAGCAATCCTGCTTTCTGGACATTGAGTCTTAAAGAAGACTTGTGAATAAAAAATACGTGTGCATGAAAATACTTTTTGCATGCAATGTCACCCACGAATGGGTGTGGCCCGACAAGCAAGTTATTGCATATAAGTATATGCTATGTAGCTAATATTGTGTTACAGCGGTAAACAGGGAATACCCAATGGCTATATGTCAGCAAGCTATTAGCGTGCTACACAAACATGGCCTACTCGGCGTTAGATCAAACCCCCTCTTCGTACCAGAACAAGTGGCCGCATAAACTGATGACTGCGTCCCTTGCAGTGTCCAAACAAATGTTGCATTCGAACGTAGCCCGATCTGGTTCACGTTCTCCTGCTCCGCCACTTCCTCCAGGGCCATCTCGCTCGTTGCTGCTCTCACCAGTTGGAAAACCTTCTCTGCTTGCGGGCCCGCCGTCACTCGAGGACCGGGGATCCGCGGCCGCCATAATTGTTTACCGAGAAAGTCGTATCTGTCAGAGTAAACTAGCGCTGAGACTTAACGCTACCTGTCCTGGGCATCACCCTTTCCGTTTCCGTATAAAAGAAAAATGGGGAGGAGCAAATGTAATATTTCAAGTTCAAGATTTCACAACCGGTCATAACAGTTTAAAGTAATAAAGTATTTGTTTTGCGTTTGGTTATTACAGTTCCATTAATTATTGTTAGATTTTGGTTAAAAAAATGTCACTGACAATATATATTGTGCATTCTGTTACCTATTTGTTCCTGCATATATATATATATATATATATATATATATATATATATATATATATATATATATATATATATAT
>JACXGM010011265.1:9047-25343 GCA_016801145.1 Umbra pygmaea | reverse complement strand
ATAACACAATGTATTAGAGTATGGAATAAACCCATAACACAATGTATTAGAGTATGGAATAAACCCATAACACAATGTATTAGAGTATGGAATAAACCCATAACACAATGTATTAGAGTATGGAATAAACCCATAACACAATGTATTAGAGTATGGAATACGGAGGCAGCCGAATCTTTAAGGGGCTGTTTTGAATTAACAGACTGGGATTTGTTTTTTAATGACAATGATTTTAACTAACAGATCTACTTACCTCTTACATTTTATTTTGTGAGGATACTGCAACACCCATCAAACAAATAAGCATCTTCCTAAACAATAAAAAATGGGTTAAGAAGGACATGTAAATCTGCCTTGTCCAGAAGAAAAAGGCCTTTTTGCAAGGAGACAAACTCAGGGTGAGGGAACTGGAGAAGGAATTTAGGAGGAAGGTCAAGTTGGCTAAGACTGATTTTAAGAACAAGGTGGAGCAGAAGTTAATTTCTGGAAATGCAAAGGAAGCATGGCAAGGCTTGAACATCATGATGGGTAGAACACCCAAGCCTGCAGGGGCTGCCTGCCCAGACCCAACTCTTGCGGAGAAGCTGAACATCTTCTTTACCCGTTTCAATGAGGGCAGCACAACACCCACCTGGGCAAAGCCTTTGGCCCTGACAGGCTTAGAGGTGCTGAAAGAATGCTCCACTCAGCTAAGTGGCGTTCTCACCAGGCTGTTCCAACACCTTCTGGACTCTGGCTGGGTCCCTGACCAGTGGAGGGAATCCACCATCATGCCAATCCCCAAAAAGGCACTGGCTAAGGACCTAAAGGGGTAACACTTTACAATAAGGGTACATTAATGAACATTAGTTAATGCATTAATATGCACTTACTAACAGTTAATAACCCTTAACTAAGGTGCTTAATTATCATTAACTAAGGATGTTGTTGTTAACCAAGGTATTAATTAATGCATTACTTCAACATCAGTAAATGCTGTAATAAGCATTAACTAACTGTTAGTTACAGTTAACCAAGGTGTCTATTTTAACATTAGTTAATGTAGCAGAAAACATTAACTAATATTAATAACAGTTAACTAAGGTGTCAAATTATCATTTACTAATGGTGTTAATGTTAACTGGGGTACTCATTTTTACATTATTTTAACATTAAGTAATGCAGTAAAATGCATTAAGTAATGTTATGAACAGTTAACTAAAGTGTATATTTTAACATTAGTTAATGTAAAAATAAGCAATAACTAATTGTTAATAACAGTTACAAAGTGTCAATTTGCCAGTTACTAATGATTTTCATGTAAACTAAGGTATTCATTGTTGAATGGTTTTTAACATGCTATTAACAATAGTTATTCCAATAATTAAGCATTATGTAACTGTTAACAAACCTCTTTTGTTAATGAATGTTTGATAAATATGTGAGAAAACGTGTATGTCTTGATGTTCACAGCTTAGCTATTTGCTTATAAAAACATTATTGATTATTTAAGGGTTATTTTCCTTCTATAATTCCAACATATTACTTACTTGCAGTAAAGGGTAAGATCAGTGGAAAGAGTCCATAGTCTTTCATGTAGAGGTTTGTTTGTTCCTTTATCTTCATGTAGACGTTAACATAAAGCACAACCAATATAGATTGTTGTATATACTATATAAGCATTACTTAACCATAATTGGCCATTGATAAATGTTCTTTGTTTGCCTTATTGTAAAGGTGAAAACATATACAATTTATGTATCACTCTATAAATACTAATTGGTGCTGATTAAGCATTACATAACCATAATTAACCAGTTATTAATGCTCTTTTTTGCCTTATTGTAAAGCTGTAAACATGTACACCTTAAGCAACACTTGATAAATGCTTAATAGTGCTGAATAAACATTACTTAATCATAATTAACCAGTTATTAACGCTCTTTTTTTGCCTTATTGTAAAGTTGTAAACATGTACACCTTAAGCAACACTTGATAAATGCCTAATAGTGCTGAATAAACATTACTTAATCATAATTAACCAGTTATTAATGCTATTTTCTGCCTTATTGTGAAGTTGTAAACATATACACCTTAAGTAACACTTGATAAATGCCTAAAAGTTCTAAATAAACATTACTTAACCATAATTAACCAGTTATTAATGCTATTTTTTGCCTTATTGTAAAGTTGTAAACATATACACCATAAGTAACACTTGATACATGCTTAATAGTACTGAATAAACATTACTTAACCATAATTAACCAGTTATTAATGCTATTTTTTGTCTTATTGTAGTTGTAAACATATACACTTTAAGTAACACTTGATAAATGCTTAATAGTGCTAAGTAAACATTACTTAACCATAATTAACCAGTTATTAATGCTATTTTTTGCCTTATTGTAAAGTTGTAAACATATACACCTTAAGTAACACTTGATAAATGCTTAATAGTGCTGAATAACCATTAAATAACTATAATTAACCATTTATGAATCCTCTTTCTTTGCCTAATTGTAAAGTTGTAAACACGTTAAGTAACACGTGAGGTGTAGCTACATTGTAAGTAACACAGGTCCGATTAGTGCAAGCCACTGAATTTTCAACATCTTTTTTCAACACCTTATTGGAACAGTTACAAGAAGTGTTGAGATTGTGTTAATAACGTATTGCAGTAGGCCCAACTTTAAAAGGGTGAACTGGAATAAGGATTGACAGTAAAATATAGCCAATTATATTATATTTATCAAAAATAGAAAATAGTGAATTAGAAATAAAGACCTACCTCTAACAAAACCCTGCTTCAAATAAATTGCCTGTTACCTTTTGCAGTAGAGGTAAATAAAGGTCTGCCTCTAATAAAACCCTGCTTCAAATAAATTGCCTGTTATCTTTTGCAGTAGAGGTAAATAAAGGCCCCGGTTTTTATTTGAGGAATTACGGTAACTGTTATTAACGCTTAGTTAATGCTTATTGCTACATAAACTAATGTTAAAAAAATTAACACCCCAGTTAACATTAATAAATGATAATTTTACACCTTAGTTAACTGTTATCAATATTAGCTAATGTTTTTTGCTACATTAAATAATGTAATAATAGAAACATTGGTTAGCTGTTATTAACAGTTAGTTAATGCTTATTACTGCATTTACTGATGTTAAAGTAATGCATTAATTAATACCTTAGTTACCAACAACATCCTTAGTAAATGACAATTAAGCACCTTAGTTAAGGGTTATTAACTGTTACTAAGTGCTTATTAATGCATTAACTAATGTTAATTAATGTACCCTTATCGTAAAGTGTTACCGCTAAAGGACTACAGACCAGTGGCACTAACATCTGTGCTGTGTAAATGTATGGAGAGGGTGGTCTGTAACCTCCTATCAGGCATGGTGTCAGACAAGCTGGACCCATTCCAGTTTGCCTACAGGGCAGGGCGGGGTGTGGAGGATGCAAGCCTCACACTTTTAGACACTGTCACCAAAAACCTGGACACAGCACATCCACACACCAGGATTTAATTTATGGACTTTTCCTCAGCTTTTAACACTGTGAGCATTAACAAACTTTTATCACCTCTCTGATCTTCAGGTTCATCCAACACTGACCCTGTGGACTAAAAGTTTTCTGCTGGACAGACCACAACAGGTGTCTTTTAATGGGGTTAAATCAACCAAACTTATTTTAAATACTGGACTTCCCCAAGGTTGTGTTTTATCCCCAATCATCTTATCTGTGTACACCAACAACATTGTGTGTAACAGTGAAGGTATGGCACTTTTTAAATATGCCGATGACATTGCTGTGGTTGCACACATATCTAATACTGATGACCAAACTCGCTATTAGCAGGCAGTAAACAATTTGTCCCAAACTTTTGTTGAGCTCTCTTTGGAGCTCAACATTACAAAAACGAAGGAGCTATGCTGTGGAGACAGAGACAAGACGTCACCTCTGTTCCAGGCACTTAGCATCCAGGGTCAGCCAGTGGATCAAGTGCAGGTATTCAGGTACCTGGGCATAGAAATAGACACTTCCCTGTCCTTCTCACAACACACAGACACAACATACAAAAAGCACAACAACGTCTCCATCTGCTGAGGAAACCTAGAACTTTTCAGATCAGCAAGGAGGTGTTAACTTTGGTTTACTGCTCCCTCATAGAATCAGTTCTCACCTTCAACATCTCTACCTGGTATAATCAACTCACCATCAAACATAAAACAAGACTTTCACGTATAGTGAATCATGCTGCCAAGATAATTGGCTCCCCCCTTCCCCCCCCATCTGAGCTGTACAGGCGTTCAGTGATCAGGAAAGCCAACCTGATCACAGAGGACCCCTTCCCCCCCTATCTGAGCTGTACAGCCGTTCAGTGATCAGGAAAACCAACCTGATCACAGAGGACCCCTTCCCCCCCTATCTGAGCTGTACAGGCACTCAGTGATCAGGAAAACCAACCTGATCACAGAGGACCCCCCTCACCCCCTCCATCACTCCTTCCATCTATTACCACCAGGCAGGCGTTTTAAGGTACCACTGGCCCACAAAAACACCTACAAGAAATCTTTTATCCTTTCAGCCATAGCCATACTGAACAGCATAAAATGAACATTATAGTCAGCTGATACCTCAGTACCCCATGTCTTGTTTTAACATGTCTGTGTGAATGTCTCTTTGTGACTGGAGCCCTGTCAAAGAAAATTTTCTGTAACCTATGTGTAAAAGACAATAAAGTATTATCTAACTATCTAAATAGGAAAACACAACAGCAAATAGGAAAACACGACAGCAAACAGGAAAACATGACAGCAAATATGAAAACACTTCAACAAATAATAAAACACAACGGCAAATAGGAAAACACAACAGCAAATATGAAAACACTTTAACAAATCATACAACACAACAGCAAATAAGAAAACACAACAGCAAATATGAAAACACTTCACCAAATCATAAAGCACAACGGCAAATAGGAAAACATGACAGCAAATAGTAAAACACAACAGCAAATATGAAAACACTTCAGCAAATGTGAAAACACTTCAACATATCATAAAACACAACGGCATATAGGAAAACACGACAGCAAATATGAAAACACTTTAACAAATCATAAAACACAACGGCAAATAGGAAAACATGACAGCAAATAGTAAAACACTTTAACAAATCATACAACACAACAGCAAATAAGAAAACACAACAGCAAATATGAAAACACTTCACCAAATCATAAAGCACAACGGCATATAGGAAAACACGACAGCAAATATGAAAACACTTGAACAAATCATAAAACACAACGACATTAACTTCTACCGGACAAGGTAGTACAGAGCAGAGTACAAAGACACTCCTGATTGGACAGACGGAAGGAGAGGTGAAAAACACGGAAAAGCACCTATTTAGAAAACATGAGTACTCCCAAAAATACTTTTGTTATTATTAGTGTTGGGAGTAACAGCGTTTAAGTATACGGCGTTACTAACAGCGTTATCTTTTCAGTAACGGAGTAATCTAATCAATTACTTCTTCCATGGTTGCAACGCCGTCATCGTTACTGAGAATGTAAAGTGGCGCATTACTACAATTTGGTTGAATGTAGTGCGAGGTGTCAGGCTTTGGCTACCCCATTACAGTACCATAACTGTACATGTTTTTTACAGTATGATGCCCTTACTGCAGTTTCATTTTACAGTATAATACCTTTACTTTAACTTAATTTTACAGTATAATACCTTTACTGTAATTTAGTTTTACTGTATAATACCTTTACTGTAACTTAGTTTTACAGTATAATAACCTTACAGTAATTGTACTGTAATTACAATTTGCTAAATGATACTGTATTTGTCTTGCTGTATTCGTTTGTCTGTAATTGTGGTTCACAGTATATTACACTATTTGGCATGGCAGTACAACCTATTTTGATTATTTTACATGAATGCTATTACATTTAACAATTTCAAAATAATTGACTGTAGTCCATGTTAAAAAAAATTTAAATATTTTTATTTTCGTATTATACAGGTACAAATACCAGGACCTTGATATTTTTGTCTGAAAGTGAAAATAAACCAGACATTTTGCATACAAGCGTTACTACAAACCATGTATGCGCCAAACACTGGGCAGTATTCAGAGGCAAATACATGTCTGAACGATGCAGTTAGCATTTGAATTGACTCAAAGGAAATAAAATGTACAGTTTTTTAAATCCCCAGATGCAACTGCAGAACACTGAATAACCTAGCCAAAACATCAGTTCATCCTTTATCTTGGCTTTTTTTACAAATCCTGAGTCTGTATGAAACATGTGGTGTGGTTGTTTACCACAGAGCTGAAGTTGTTGAGCATTTGGTTGGGGAGGGGAAGGAGGAACAGTCTGTTTAGAAGCATTTGTTAATGACGATGGAGGGGCCAGACCCATGGTACTCCTGCTTGCTGATCCACATCTGCTGGGAGGTGGACAGAGAGGCCAGGATGGAGCCTCCAATCCAGACAAAGAATTTATGAACTGGTGATGAGTTTCTCTCATCTTAACTGTTAACAGACTTACAACTTAACAAAAACATAGAATATGACAATATAAAAATAACAAAACAGTCCCCAGTAGTAGTTTTACAAATTGAGATCATAACATTACCATTAAGCAGAGGTCATGTTAGCCAAAATGCGGCAACAGCAAGCTCAAAAACTAGCAGTTACTGACCTTAAACTTCAAGAATATGGGTTACGTTTTAATTAAGCCAAAGTTATAATGGTGGTCTGACAAGTGAAAAAGATGTCCCAAACAGCACGTGTAAAACGAGTTGTGATAGCTAATCCTCGCCATGGGGACAACGTTACGTTGGCGTGAGACAAACAAATCTAGTAAACAGCTTACTCTTACTTAGCTATGACACATTTCGGTAACCTAACTTCGCCGCTAGCGATGTTTGAGCAGAGATTTTAATGTCACAGAATTAGCAAAGATCGGCTTTCCCAGAGAATGTCTAATAAAGAGAGAACTCCCACTCTCGGAAAACGTCTGGCTTCTGAACTGGTTGCAGTTCCACTCTGGTTTCATATGAGGGCCGTCACGGGCGAGTGCAGAATGAATGGAGGTCTATGGAACTATACATGTTAAAATCGGCTTTTCTTAGTATATAATTTTTTGTCTAGTAATTTGGATGTTGTATGTTAAAGGGGAGGCAAAGAAAATACACATTACTGTTTAAAAAAAATTTTAAGTTGCTTTTGTTTTCTAAAAGGGCTTTTATAATGTCAATAACGTCATATATTCATCATTCATTAGCAGAATGGAAGCGTTTTATGGGCAACAACACTTGTGAAGTCTTTTCCCACCTTTCAACGCCTTTGAAGTATCCAGTATCTCTCGTTCTTTTGAAGTAGTGAGGTTAGAGTTCAAATCTGGAGGTCAAGCATTTTTCTGTAACCCTTTTCTTGTTTCTCTCTACAATTCTCAATAAATTATTTACACTGCTGAAAAACATGTCACCTTTTTTAAAAACATTCACTACTAAAAGCATAACAAATAAAATAAATAAAATGTAGGCCTATTTCATTTTATAGAGATATTTTATTTTTCCTTTTTATTTCTATGCTTCTATAACATTAATTAACAATTGTATTTAAGTCTGTCTTATTCAACTACAGTAGCACTACTGCTGTTGTTTTACAGCAGTCTACTGCAAATTCAAAACATACAGTAAATCACTGTAAATTAAATGTTATTACCCATAATGCAATGCATATTACAGTAATGAACCGGAAAAGAAAATGAAGGTATTTTACTAGGCATTTTGTGGTAAGTAACTGTAGAAATTACAGCAAAGTCTTACAATGTATATTTATTGTAGTATTAGGCATTTGTTGTGATTGTAATGTTGAGTATTTGTATGCCATTTTATTCATGTTTCTATCATGTTGTTTGTAAAAAAAGCCCTAATAAGAAATGTACTTAATTTCACTGAATTGATGTCTCCTCTCAGGCTAGCCCACTGCTGTCCTGTGAGACCTGTCAGAACTGCCTCACCACCAATGAAGCTTCCCAGTATGATGAATCCTACCAGCTTCTCTAAAGAAGAACAGAGGACTGGTTATTCCATCCCTGGATGTGTAGTGGCGTATCATCAGCACAGAAAAAGATTAATGCAGTATTATGAATCCTACCAGCTTCTCTAAAGAAGAACAGAAGAGGACTGGTTATTCCATCCCTGGATGTGTAGTGGCAGATTTCTGACAGATTTCAGTGTGTCAAGTCAGAGGGCCTACTCTCCAGACCTCTGGCTGTCTCTATGGGGGTGCCTCAGGGTTCAATTCTCAGGCCGACTTTATTTTCTGTATATATCAATGATGTTGCTCTTGTTGCAGGTGACTGTATGATCCACCTCTATGCAGACGACACCATTCTCTATTCTCTGGCCTAATGTTGGACACTGTGTTAAAAAACCTCCAAGAAGACTTTGAAAACATACAACATTCCTTCCGTGGCCTCCAATTACTTTTAAAGGTACAATATGTAATATCAATCAAAACAATAACAAAATACATACTTTGCATTAAAAGCAAACATCACTATACATATAATTCAATATTTCTTAGTTGTGTACTTACATTATCCTAAATGTTTCCACTAACTTTCAAATCCAGAGAAATTTGTAATATAATTCGAAGACACGGGACGTTTCATTTTGTCGCCCGTAAATGGCGTCATATAACCTGTGACTGCTCTAGTTGTTCTAAGTTCCAGGGAGCTGCCAAACATAACGTGAATAGTTATATTTTTTTTAACAATGTATTACTTTGTCAGTGAACATTTTTTCTGCCGGAGACGCTAGATTGGAAGGTTGTCATTGACGATGATAACAAAACCCATGATCCCACGCAACCTCCCGACGTCATCCAAGTACATCTTTTGCTATTGTTTTGATTGAGAGCCCCCTGGTGGCCAAAAATTACATATTGCATGTTTAAGTTCTAACAAAAACTAAATGTATGCTCTTCAACCAATCACAATCTGCACCTGCCTGCCCAACAAGGAATACGTAGAAAATGACAAATACCTAGGGATCTGGTTAGACTCTTCACTACACACCCAGTGACAAACACACTGGTTTCCAAATCTCCGCTGCTAATGATTGGACACTGCAAAAATCACTGAAGCTTTAATCCACTGTCCCTGTAACTACCTTCAAAGTTCTACTATCAAATCTATTGACAGACCAATGTGCATGCTGACCCCACCCACTCTGCCCGGCCATTAATGCATTTTGCACACTCTCACCCGCACAGCTGTCATTGTATGTTTTGCACACTCCCTTGTCCACAGCCTTCATTATCACGCCACCTACTAGTGTTATTTGCACTGCCACTTTATATTACCATAAATCTACCTCTCTCTCTCAGACCCTATATCACATTTAATGTATAGTATATTTTCACGCCACTGTACTTACCAAATATCTACCTACAAATGTCAGCATGTGTAGGTAGATATTGCCACGCCACTGTACTTACCAAATATGTACCTACAAATGTCAGCATGTGTAGGTAGATATTGCCACGCCACTGTACTTACCAAATATCTACCTACACATGTCAGCATGTGTAGGTAGATATTGCCACGCCACTGTACTTACCAAATATCTACCTATACATGCTGACATTTGTTGGACTGACTGTACAAATTCCTAATTGTTTAATTGTGAAGATCTCTGTTCACTGTGTTCTTGTATTTATTTTATGTATGTCTTGACATGAGGACAGTGTGAGGGATCTCTTAGACCCGCTATCAGCTTTCAGTGTGAGGGATCTCTTCCCTGAAAACTCCTCTAGAGGCTTCGTTACTCTATGTTTTCAGCACCTTGGCACTTTCATCTTGGCCAGGTCGTTGTTTTAAATGAGAAACTGTTCTCAATGTGCTCACCTGGTTAAATAAAAAAAAAAATATATATATATATATATATATATATATAGCCTTTTGCAGCCTAAGTTAAAATCTTTAATCTCATATTGTCACAATGGAAACCATGTACATATTTTATACTATTAATTACTTAAAAATAAACCTGGAACTTTTAAATTGTTTGGTTTGTTACTATTTTGAAAAGTACAGGGATTGTACACAATTGTCTTTGCAAAAAAAGTGGTTATTGGTGTAGTATTTTAAAAATTACAACAGTTTTTATGGCAAAAAAGCCACTTCTGCCATTTGTTCCTATTGTTGATGGTTCAGAACAGTTCCTAGGTAAAATGGCCGAAAAATTGTTCCATTCTGATGTATAGGGGCTTTATGACATCCTCCTATCTAGTGATATATACAGTGCCTTGCGAAAGTATTCGGCCCCCTTGAACATTTCGACCTTTTGCCACATTTAAGGCTTCAAACATAAAGATATAAAACTGTAATATTTGTGAAGAAGCAACAAGTGGGACACAATCATGAAGTGGAACAAAATGTATAGGATATTTCAAACTTTTTTAACAAATAAAAAACTGACAAATTGGGCGAGCAAAATTATTCAGCCCCTTTACTTTCAGTGCAGCAAACTCTCTCCAGAAGTTCAGTAAGGATCTCTGAATGATCCAATATTGACCTAAATGACTAATGATGATAAATAGAATCCACCTGTGTGTAATCAAGTCTCCGTATAAATGCACCTGCTCTGTGATAGTCTCAGAGGTCCATTGAAAGCACAGAGAGCATAATGAAGAACAAGGAACACACCAGGCAGGTCCGAGATACTGTTGTGGAGAAGTTCAAAGCCGGATTTGGATACAGAAAGATTTTCAAGCTTTAAATATCTCAAAGAGCACTGTGCAAGCGATAATATTGAAATGGAAGGAGTTTCAGACCACTGCAAATCTACCAAGACCCGGTCGTCCCTCTAAACTTTCAGCTCATACAAGGAGAAGACTGATCAGAGATGCAGCCAAGAGGCACATGATCACTCTGGATGAACTGCAGAGATCTACAGCTGAGGTGGGCGAGTCTGTCCATAGAACAACAATCAGTCCTATACTGCACAAATCTGGCCTTTATGGAAGAGTGGCAAGAAATAAGCTATTTCTGAAAGATATCCATAAAAAAGTGTCGTTTAATGTTTGCCACAAGCCACCTGGGAGACACACCAAACATGTGGAAGAAGGTGCTCTGGTCAGATGAAACTTTTTGGCAACAATGCAAAACGTTATGTTTGGACTAAAAGCAACACAGCTCATCACCCTGAACAAGCCATCCCCACTGTCAAACATGGTGGTGGCATCATCATGGTTTGGGCCTGCTTTTCTTCAGCAGGGACAGGGAAGATGGCTAAAACTGATGGATGGATGTAGCTGGATGTAGCCAAATACAGGACCATTCTGGAAGAAAACCTGATTGAGTCTGCAATAGACCTGAGACTGGGACTGAGATTTGTCTTCCAACAAAACAATGATCCAAAACATAAAGCAAAATCTACAATGGAATGGTTCACAAATAATCATATCCAGGTGTTAGAATGGCCAAGTCAAAGTCCAGACCTGAATCCAATCGAGAATCTGTGGAAAGAACTGAAAACTGCTGTTTACAATCGCTCTCCATACAACCTCAATGAACTCGAGCTGTTTTGCAAGGAGGAATGGGCAAAAATTTCAGTCTCTCGATGTGCAAAACTGATAGACATACCCCAAGCGACTTACAGCTGTAATCGCAGCAGAAGGTGGCACTACAAATTATTAACTTAATTGGGCTGAATAATTTTGCATGCCTAATGTTTTTATTTGTTAAAATAGTTTGAAATATCCAATAAATTTCGTTCCACTTCATGATTGTGTCCCGCTTGTTGTTGATTCTTCACAAAAAAATATAGATTTATATCTTTATGTTTGAAGCCCGAAATGTGGCAAAAGGTCGAAAAGTTCAAGGGTATCTATGGTGACAACATGCGAATGGGTTTAATGCAGAAGTAGGCCGCTAAATCTTTGCAATGGAATGTTACACATAAAAATGGCTGCCGCTCTGACCATTCTGCTACATTGATTTGAATTGATATGTCCTTTCTATCCATTCCATTTCTATGATTGGGAGAGTACTTGGGCCACAAAAGATGATGTTTCACAAGAACACAAGAACAAGTACAAGAAAAAGTACAAAAACAGACAAGAACACAGATTGAGAAAGGCCCCAGAAGTATATTTAAATAACACTTGCCTGATGGCTGCTACTTTCCGCTGCTAGTCAATACATGTGCTCTGTGCATGATCTCGCGGAACTGCGGTAGCAGTATATTTAAATAACACTTACCTGATGGCTGCTAGCGCGAGATCCCGTGAGATCACGCAACAGAGCACAACATGTATAGCCTAGCAGCCAAGAGTAGCAGCCATCAGGCAAGTGTTATTTAAATATACTTCTGGTGTACTTACAAACTTTTCAATGCCTCATTTTATAAGTAAAGAACCTAATTGTACTACTGTAAAAGTTTGGTAACATTCCCGGCATTATTATTGGGGTTATTTACGAGATACACACTTGGCAAGATAATGTCAATCAATGTTTCTTTATTTTATGTATTGTTTTTATTTGTTAATACAGCAGTATATACATTTATATGTGATAAATTCACACCAGGTGCTATACATTTAAATATATCCATATCGCATTGAGAAAAAAAGTTTTTATATTGTGATATCACATTTTGGCCAATATCGCCCAGCCCTATTGTTCAGTAATATGGGTTTGTATTTGAAAATATATGATTATGTTGATGTTGTCAGGCTGTTTTATTCAGGTTTGTATCCAGTAGGATGTGATTGGTTTTCTGTTACGGTGTACACTCACCTAAAGGATTATTAGGAACACCATACTAATATTGTGTTTGACCCCCTTTCGCCTTCAGAACTGCCTTAATTCTACGTGGCATTGATTCAACAAGGTGCTGAAAGCATTCTTTTGAAATGTTGCCCCATATTGATAGGATAGCATCTTGCAGTTGATGGAAATTTGTGGGATGCACATCCAGGGCACGAAGCTCCCGTTCCACCACATCCCAAAGATGCTCTATTGGGTTGAGATCTGGTGACTGTGGGGGGCATTTTAGTACAGTGAACTCATTGTCATGTTCAAGATACCAATTTGAAATGATTCGAGCTTTGTGACATGGTGCATTTTACTGCTGGAAGTAGCCGTCAGAGGATGGGTACATGGTGACCATAAAGGGATGGACATGGTCAGAAACAATGCTCAGGTAGGCCGTGGCATTTAAACGATGCCCAATTGGCACTAAGGGGCCTAAAGTGTGCCAAGAAAACATCCCCCAAACCATTACACCACCACCACCAGCCGGCACAGAGGTAACAAGGCATGATGGATCCATGTTCTCATTCTGTTTACGCCAAATTCTGACTCTACCATCTGAATGTCTCAACAGAAATCGAGACTCATCAGACCAGGCAACATTTTTCCAGTCTTCAACTGTTCAATTTGGGTGTGCTCTTGCAAATTGTAGCCTCTTTTTCGTATTTGTAGTGGAGATGAGTGGTACCCGGTGGGCTCTTCTGCTGTTGTAGCCCATCCGCCTCAAGGTTGTGCATGTTGAGGCTTCACAAATGCTTTGCTGCATACCTCGGTTGTAACAAGGCTTTTTCGCCCACAGGACTGCCGCATACTGGATGTTTTTCCCTTTTCACACCATTCTTTGTAAACCCTAGAAATGGTTGTGCGTGAAAATCCCAGTAACTGAGCAAATTGTGAAATACTCAGACCAGCCCGTCTGGCACCAACAACCATGCCACGCTCAAAATTGCTTAAATCACCTTTCTTTCCCATTCTGACATTCCGTTTGGAGTTCAGGAGATTCTCTTGACCAGGACCACACCCCTAAATGCATAGCAGCAACTGCCATGTGATTGGTTAAGTAGATCGTTGCATTAAGGAAAAATTGAACGGGTGTTCCTAATAATCCTTTAGGTGAGTGTATAGATACAGGCGTTTGCATACAGTGAAATATGTGTGTTTTGGGTTGTGTGGTACGAATTGCTGGGCAATATCATGACATAAAACATATTTTTTCAATGCGATATGCATGATGATATAATTAAATATATAGCACCAGC
Source organism: Umbra pygmaea (assembly GCA_016801145.1). Classification (NCBI taxonomy): domain Eukaryota; kingdom Metazoa; phylum Chordata; class Actinopteri; order Esociformes; family Umbridae; genus Umbra; species Umbra pygmaea. The sequence goes on along the minus strand of JACXGM010011265.1, from coordinate 11,246 downwards.
TGTGACTTGATCACATCTAGTGTATAATCTGCTGTATAGACAAATAAAAACATAAAAATAAATAAATATTGATTGACATTATCTTGCTAAATTTCTGTTTAGACGTTTCAGGTAAAACCATAGATTGTATGGGTAAAACTGAACTACAAGCAATATGAAATACAAAAGTCACAAGAAACTTGCAGTCAGTTTATTGACATTGCATTACACATATTAGCACACTGCTCTATTAATGGCAAGTAAGAAAAGCACAGTTGCACCTATTCCTTGCATTATGGTAGATTTCACGTAATCAAATCAAGTAATGTGGCTTGGCCCGCATTACAACAAGAATATTCATAAAGGAGTTTGATTGTATCTAGCTATAATGGGAGAAGTATGAGATTCTTCCCAATTTTCCTCCTTTCCCAATTCCCACTCTAAATCTGCCTTGTCGACACGCACATGTTTCATTGCTCCTTTCTCATTGTAGTTGTATGTTCAGTGATCTAGTCAGCATACCATTTATAACACAAAAATATTCCTCTCGAAATACACTAAATAACACAAAAGATCCCTCTTATACATAGAATATTTGGGAGGGTCTGCATGGTATAGTGTGCAAATTCGATGCATTGCAGAACATTCTGCATCATGATAGTCACGGGTTCGAGCTTGACTATAGTTACTCTGACTTTGCCCGAACCTCCTGTACAAGGCAGTGCAAATTGGCATAGTGTTGCCCGGGATTTGGGCTAGATAAATCAGGTTGTCCTTGCTACCACGTCACTCTCTAGTAACTCCTTATATTCAGATAGGCTGCCTGTAAATTAAATCGTGGAAGTATAGTTGGTGAACGTAATCATTCCGGATTAGCCAAAAAAAGAATTGGTGGCTGGGGACATATGATTGGATGAACCATGTGCGCGCCCCTAATAATAATAATAATAATAATAACCTTTATTTACATAGCACCTTTCATACAAGGACTGCAGCTCAAAGTGCTTTACATGAATAAAAGTCAAATAAAGTGGAAGAAAATTGCATCAATAAAAACATTTACATCAGTAAAAGACAAAGAAATGTAAATAGTTAAATTCAAAACATAAAAAGCATAGAGCACATTTGCAGGCAGTCAAATAGAAATATACTTAGTTAAATGTTATAGTGAAAAGATATGTTTTCAACAGCTTTTTGAATATATCAATAAATGGTGCTTCATTGATATTTTTTGGTATTGTGTTCCACAGTTTTGGAGTATACTTAAAAAAGGCAGCATCTCCAATTTTTCTGTGGGTGGAATTTTGTATCATAAGCAGGTTAGCTGTGGAAGATCTGAGTGCCCTTTGGGGAACATAGGATTTTAGAGAGTCTGTAAAATAGGCTGGTCCTGAGCCATTTAGAATTTTATAAACAAGCAGGAGGACCTTAAAGTCAATCCTGTGGGAAACTGGGAGCCAATGTAATGATTTCAGAACTGGAGTAATGTGATCTCGCCTTTTGGTTCTTGTTAAGAGTCTCGCTGCTGAGTTTTGGATGAGTTGAATCTTATCTAAATACTTTTTTGGGAGGCCTGTAAGGAGGGCGTTGCAGTAGTCCAGTCTAGTTGTAACAAATGTGTGAATTAGTTTCTCTGCATCTTTCTGGGTTATGAATGGTCTTTAGCAATATTTCTGAGGTGAAAGTAAGATGTTTTGGTCATCTTGTTAAGATGGGAGGTAAAACTTAGGTCAGAGTCTATGATAACACCTAGGCTCCTTACTTCAGGTTTGATCAAGGAAGTCAGGTTGCCAAGGTTCATGCTGATTTTCTCCCTTTTGACTTTGAGGCCAACTAGGAGGATTTCTGTTTTATCCTCATTTAATTTTAGGAAATTTCCACTCATCCAGTTATTTATGGCAATTAGACAGTGAGCTTATTGCATTTATGTCATCTGGCTCTACGGAAATGTATAGCTGTGTGTCATCAGCATAGCTGTGGAAATTTACATAGTGTTCTCTGATGACATCACCTAGTGGAAACATGTATAGTGAAAAAAGTAGTGGAGCCAGACAGCTTCCTTGTGCAACACCGTATAGTACTTCATGTTCCTCGGATACATGGTCACCAAGACTGACAAAGAATTTTCTGCCTGTAATGTAGGTTTGAAACCATCTGAGGACATTTTCTGAGAGGCCAACCCAGTTTTCGAGACGGTCTAGTAGAATGTCATGATCAATG
>JACXGM010011264.1:0-25243 GCA_016801145.1 Umbra pygmaea | reverse complement strand
ATTGACACCCTCAAGCAAGAGGGTAAGACACAGAAAGAAATTTCTGAACAAATAGGCTGTTCCCAGAGTGCTGTATCAAGGCACCTCAGTGGGAAGTCTGTGGGAAGGAAAAAGTGTGGCAAAAAAACGCTGCACAACGACAAGAGGTGACCGGACCCTGAGGAAGATTGTGGAGAAGGACCGATTCCAGACCTTGGATAACCTGCGGAAGCAGTGGACAGAGTCTGGAGTACAAACATCCAGAGCCACCATGCACAGGCGTGTGCAGGAAATGGGCTACAGGTGCGGCACTCCCCAGGTCAAGCCACTTTTGAACCAGAAACAGTGGCAGAAGCGCCTGACCTGGGCTACAGAGAAGCAGCACAACAAAACAACAAAAAATGTTGCATGTCATTCGGAAATCAAGGTGCCAGAGCCTGGAGGAAGACTGGGGAGATGGAAATGCCAAAATGCCTCAAGTCCAGTGTCAAGTACCCACAGTCAGTGATGGTCTGGGGTGCCATGTCAGCTGCTGGTGTTGGTCCACTGTGTTTTTTCAAGAGCAGGGTCAATGCAGCTAGCTATCAGGAGATTTTGGAGCATTTCATGCTTCCATCTGCTGAAAAGCTTCATGGGGATGAAGATTTCATTTTTCAGCACGACCTGGCACCTGCTCACAGTGCCAAAACCACTGGTAAATGGTTTAGAGGAAGTTGAGAGACGCAAGACCCAACACTCTGGATGAGCTTAAGGCCGCTATCGAAGCATCCTGGGCCTCCATAACACCCCAGCAGTGCCACAGGCTGATTGCCTCCATGCCACGACGCATTGAAGCAGTCATTTCTGCAAAAGGATTCCCGACCAAGTATTGAGTGCATAACTGAACATAATTATTTGAAGGTTGACTTTTTCTCTTTTTTTTTTACAAACACTTATTTTATTGGTCAGATAAAATATGCTAATTCTTTGAGATATGAATTTTGGGTTTTCATGAGCTGTATGCCAAAATCATCAGTATTAAAACAATAAATGACCTAAAATATTTCAGTTGGTGTGCAATGAATCTAAAATATATGAAAGTTAAATTTTTATCATTACATTATGGAAAATAATGAACTTTATCACAATATGCTAATTTCTTGAGAAGGACCTGTGTATATATATATATATATGACAGAATCTAGACTGTCTCCTTAATGTTATGGATTATCCAAGTGGAAGTTTTGGGGGTTTGATTTCCACAGGGGATCAGTACAGCCTATGCATACACTGACTACTGTACATTGGTGAAATATAATATAGGTTTACCACAAAAGGATGGACAGTTGGCAGCTCAGAGGAAGCAGGAGTGTTTATGGACCCTGAGTGTCTGAGCCACTGATCTGTGGCTTCACCATTCAAGCATCTAGCTGCTGAGACAGAAGGTTAGGGAATGACATCTGAAAAGTTTAAATGCCTTAATTTGACAATTGTTTAATGTAATGTATGTAACTTGGTGTGTGTATAGTTATAAAAAATAAAAGCCACAGTTATATCTCTATGTGGACTGCAACGTGTAAGCTTAGTGCAGCTCCAATTATGTAGGTTATTTTCAACTATATGTTAACAACAACATGACCATGACTGCACCAATATAAACAAGTTATTGCCACTACAAGCAGGATATCTATACGTATATGGAAAAACAACAAGGTGCTGGGCGCATTCTACAATTGACAACAGTAGGATAACATTTGCTAGCTAAAACATTTGCTAGCTAATTCATTTATGTAAACAAATACAACACACCCTAGTGGTTGCCCATAACGTGGCTATACAGTAATGTGTTTTAATGTAATGCATTACTGTACCAGGTTTGATGATTGTATTTCATTATTTTCAGTTGGGTTTTCCAACTTCATCCACAATTATTCTTATTATGGTTTTAAATACTATTTAAATCCGGATCCCAAGTTTGACTGTGAAATATATTCGTAAGTCCTTAAAAGTCCCGCTGAAAGCAATGGCCGCCTAGAGTGAAAGGAAAACATGTTTTACGATCACTGCATGCAACCAATCCTGGACCGGGCTATTTTAACAACCGCCCAACCGGGCTGCCGGCACGAGCTTCCAAACGAGGCTGCCAGCCTGCTAAAAAATGCCGAAAAGTTTGAGTTCCAGAATTTAGAAGGGTAATGGAGACACATCTATAACCAGGCAGAACGGTGAATTTCACGGTTCTACATGGTAATGGAGACGAGGCACCATTTAGGGGCAGCTGCCCCTTTAGGCAGTATATACCATCTAAACCTGCAAAATATGGTATAAAGATCTGGGCTGCCTGTGATGCCACTTCCTCATATGCTTGGAACTTACAAGTACACACAGGGAAACCTGATGAAAGAGCCCATGAGAAAAACCAAGATGAGAGTTGTCCTGGATATGACTCAGGGACTCAGTGGACACAACATCACGTGTGACAATTTTACCAGCTGCACAAGCTGGGACAAGAGCTCCTAAAGAAGAAGCTGACCATGGTTGGAACGATAAGTAAAAACAAGTCTGAGCTCCCACCCCAACTGCTGACTACAAAGAGCAGGCCTGTCAAGTCTTCCAAGTTTGTGTACACAGCTGACACTCCCCTGGTATCCTATGTGCCAAAGAAAGGCAAGAATGTGGTACTCATGAGTACACTGCTTAGGGATGGGAGAATCTCTGTCATGGAGCATCAAAAACCGGAAATTATCATGGATTATAATGCCACAAAAGATGGGGTGGACAACATGGACAAGCTGGTGACTGCCTACTGCTGTAAAAGGAGGACCCTACGCTGGCCACTGGTGATATTCTTTGACATATTGGATGTCTCAGCCTACAATGCCTTTGCCATCTGGAACCGAAGGAAGCTTCAGAGGAGACGCCTTTTTCTCGAGGAAAACTGGTGACACCTCACATACAGAAAAGACAAAATGTCCCAAGAACCACAGCCTCTGCAGCCATCGTGAGGAGAATGCTGGTGCCCTCTTCACCCGACCTACAGAACCACCATCTGCAGAGACTGACGTAAGTGTGTGATGCTGTCGCACTACAGTGGAGCAAAACAGTATATACTTTTTGCCCCACTGTATGTCTGACAATTGTGCCTTACGAGTGTGTTAGCAGAATTCCTGATATTTTCATTATTCTAGGTTGTGGCCAGCAGCAATAAAAAGAAGTGCTGTAATGTGTGTGGACCCAAGATGGACAGAAAAACACAATTTACATGCATCAAGTGCAAGAAGTATATATGCAACACACACACAGTAAAAATCTGCCCCTCATGTGTTGTCTAGACTGACATGTTTACTGTATGTATTTCAACTTGTGCTGTGTATATATATACACAACCGAATGGGTTCAATTTCTAATGAAGTTCAAAGAATAAAAATCAATAGTTATGAAAATAATTGCATTCATTTGTGTATCATTTGAATTTATTTCTTGATTATAATTTATTTTCTTTTTTTATTACATTTTATCAAAACAACGAAGAGTAGCACTTCAATTCATAAATGTGACCTAAGAAAGGTAAAGGGGAAATATTAGCCATATATGCTGTTAATATTGCTTGTAATTGGGATTAAGTAAACATATGTTGAGTATTTTAAAACAAAATTGTTTGAATGTGTTGAATTAAAATGCCAAAAATGCAGCAGGTCCACCATTTTTTGGCACAAAGAGGACCTTGCCAGTCACATTTCCACAGCCAATTAAGGGAAGTTACACATCTGGCTAAAACTAAATTCAAATATCAGCATTGAAAAATACATTTCTTAGTGCAATTTAGATCCCACCTATAGTCTCCATAACGAGGCAAAATTTAGCCTCCTCCCATAGAAAGCAACCATTTTAAGCCCAGAGAAATGTATTACTATGTGCAGACCTGAATGCAAGAACTGAACACTAACCTGATCTTTTAGACCCACAGGGTAATAATCAACTTTGGGCAGACTGCTTTTAACATCTCACCAATCATCACAAACAAAAGTGGTAGGGAGCTAGTGCACCTGTTAAGCCTCAGGTCTGTACTTTCTTAACGATAGGATCAGCGGGGACTCAGGAATCAGAAACAAAATTAAGAATAGTTTGACTCTGAGTCCAAAACCATCAGAAAATAACTAATTAACTAATTAATAACTGAAATATTCTGAAAACCTCAAACGATACAAACACACTTTAAGAATCAAAATAACATTTAGCACAAGCTAGAAAATATTACAAACTCAATTGTCCAAAATCAGTTCAGGGATGTGTAATAAATTAAGCACAAACAAACCACATGGAACACCCATTCAAAATTGTGAAATTTGAAAGACAAAACATTTTGAAAATCATTATTTAAACATATCACGAAAAGAAATACATTCTAACCACCAAATAATAAGAGAGAAACACACCAAATTCGAAATCACTATTAAAGCCAGCCAAAACTCACTTGATTTTTCAATCTCAAGTGAAGAACTAATCTTGAAAATAAAAGCCATAAAACAAAAAAAGCTTGTGGAACTGACAGCATTAAAAAATAAATTATTAACACCAGCACTCCAGAACTGCAGCTGGCAGTGCTCAACATATTTAAGATCAAATTCATCCATCCATCCATACTCATCCGCTTATCTGAGATCGGGTCGCGGGGGGAGCAGCTCCAGCAGTGGACCCCAAACTTCCTTTTCCCAAGCCACATTAACTAGTTCCGACTGGGGGATCCCGAGGCGTTCCCAGGCCAGGTTAGAGATATAATCTCGCCACCTAGTCCTGGGTCTTCCCGGAGGCCTCCTCCTAGCTGGACATGCCTGGAACACCTCCCTAAGGAGGCGCCCAGGGGGCAACCTTACCAGATGCCCAAACCACCTCAACTGGCTCCTTTCGACGCAAAGAGCAGCGGCTCTTCTCTGAGATCCTCACGGATGACTGAGCTTCTCACCCTAAGGGAGATGCCAGCCACCCTCCTGAGGAAAACCATTTTGGCCGCTTGTACCCTGGATCTCGTTCTTTCGGTCATGACCCAGCCTTCATGACCATAGGTGAGGGTAGGAACAAAAACTGCCCGGTAGATCGAGAGCTTTGCCTTCTGGCTCAGCTATTTTTTCGTCACAACGGTGCAATATATTGAATGTAATACCGCCCCTCCTGCGCCGATTCTCCGACCAATCTCCCTCTCTATTGTCCCCTCACTCGCGAACAAGACCCCAAGGTATTTTAACTCCTTCACTTGGGGTAAGGACTCATTCCCTACGTGGAGTAGGCACTCCACCAGTTTTCTGGTGAGAACCATGGCCTCAGATTTAGAGGTGCTGATCCTCATCACAGCCGCTTCACACTCAGCTGCGAACCGATCCAGTGAGTGCTGAAGGTCACAGGCCGATGATGCCATTAGGACCACATCATCCGCAAAAAGCAGCAATGAGATCCTTAGCCCACCGAATTGTAACCCTTCCCCACCCTGACTACGCCTCCACATCCTGTCCATATATACTACAAACAGGATTGGTGACAAAGCGCAGCCCTGGCGGAGACCAACCCTCACCGGAAACAAGTCCAACTTACTGCCGAGAACCCGGACACAGCTCTCGCTTTGGTCATACAGAGATTGGATGGCCCTAAGAAGGGACCCCCTCACCCCATACTCCCGCAGCACCTCCCACAGTATCTCCCGGGGGACCCGGTCGTATGCCTTCTCCAGATCCACACAACACATGTAGACAGGATGGGCATACTCACAGGCCCCCTCTAGGATCCTTGTGAGAATAAAGACCTGATCCGTTGTTCCACGACCAGGACGGAATCCACAATGTTCCTCTTCAACCTGAGGTTCGACTATCGGTCGAACCCTCCTTTCCAGCACCTTAGAGTAGACTTTACCAAAGAGGCTGAGAAGTGTGATACTGCTGTAATTGGCACACACCCTCTGGTCCCCCTTTTTAAACAGGGGAACCACCACCCCGGTCTGCCACTCCATTGGCACTGTCCCAAACCTCCACACGCAATGTTGAAGAGGCGTGTCAACCAGGACAGCCCCTCCACACCCAGAGCATTCAGCATTTCTGGACGGATCTCATCAATCCCTGGGGCTTTGCCACTGTGGAGTTGTTTGACTACCTCAGTGACTGTCACCAGGGAAATTGACGATGATCCCCCGTGCTCCTCTAGCCCTGCCCCTAATATAGAGTACATATTAGTCGGATTCAGGAGTTCCTCAAAGTGCTCCTTCCACAGCCCAATTACCTCCTCCGTTGAGGTCAACAAAGTCCCATCCTTACTGTATACAGCTTGGATGGTTCCACGCTTCCCCCTTCTTAGATGGCGGATGGTTTTCCAGAAGCACTTTGGTGCCGACCGTAAGTCCTTTTCCATGTCTTCTTCGAACTTCTCCCACACCCCTCTTTCACGGCAGAGGCTACAGCCCTTCGGGACCTACGGTACCCGGCAACTGCCTCTGGAGTCCTCCAGGATAAAATATCCCAGAAACACTCCTTCAGTTGGAAGGCTTCTCTGACCACCGGTGTCCACCACGTTGTTTGTGGGTTACCGCCCCTTGAGGCACCCAAGACCCTAAGACCACAGCTACCCACCGCAGCTTCAGCAATGGAGGTTTTGAACATTGTCCACTCAGGTTCAATGCCCCCAGCCTCCACAGGGATGCACGAAAAGCTCCGCCGGAGGCGTGAGTTGAAAGTCTGTCGGACAGTAGCCTCCTCCAGATGTTCCCAATTCACCCGTTTGGGTGTACCAGGTCTGTCCAGATTCTTTCCCCACCCACAGGCCCAACTCACCACCAGATGGTGATCGTTTGACAGCTCCGCCCCTCTCTTTACCCGAGTGTCCAGAACATACGGCCTCAGATCAGATGAAACTATTATAAAATCGATCATTGACCTTTGACCTAGGGTGCTCTGGTACAAAGTACACTTATGAGCATCCCTATGTTCGAACATGGTGTTCGTTATAGACAACCCATGAATAGCACAGAAGTCCAACAATGAAGAACCACTTGTGTTTAGATCAGGGAGGCCGTTCTTCCCAATCACACCTCTCCATGTGTCTCCATCATTGCCCACGTGTGCGTTGAAGTCCCCCAGTAGAACTATGGAATCCCCAACTGGAGCTCCATGCAGGACTCCATTCAAGGTCTCCAAACAGGCTGAAAACCCTGAACGGGCTTCCTCCGGGCAGGGTCTCTCTTCTTCTACCTCGACTGTTCATGGGGTTTATTGAACCATTCTTTGTCTGGTCCCTCACTTGAGACCACTTTGTCATGGGAGACCCTACCAGAAGCACCAAGCTCCAGACAACACAGCCCTCATGTTCATAGGGACACACAAGCCTCTCCACCACGTTAAGGTGATGGTGATTGTACACCGAAAACAAGTGAAGCATTACAACTGGTGAAACACAATTTATTTTTGATAGTGGGTTGTTATTTTGATTGCTTTGAGGTACTGAGAGATGCACAATCTAATACTGATCACAAGAAATTTGTTACAGGAAACACTGCAAGGAAACAAATAACCCTTTTGACTGGTACAATGGCGGCCATCAGAAACACCAACTGCTAAGTTGAGTTGTACAAAACCTTTTTTTAGTAAACTTTGTTTACACAAACAATGTTCACAATGCTCGAGATCATGTTTACAGCCCCTGGTGATACTTTGAGCAAAGTTTCATGTTGTTTTGAGCCTTCTTAGGGTTTAAAAAATAGCGATTTTGATGCTATCATATTAGTGCCCTTTTCACTCCCGTTTAAAAGGCGATTTGACCAAAAACAAATAGGTAAAAATCTTAAGTGGCGTTTCCGACCTAATTATGCTTTTAAACGAAAGTTTGAATTGAGTACAAGACCTTAGGTTGCATTTTGGCGAGAGTTACACTTTAATTTCTGGAAAACAAAATGGATCTGTGGACACCATGATTTAAGGTTCCTATTTGTGAATAGGAAACAAAATACAGCTTTTTAGAAGACAGACTTTGTCACCAGTTTCATCCTTCAGATAATAATATTTGAAAAGTCTAATAAATGTTTTCAAAGTGTAAAATATATTTAGTTTGGTGCCAATTGTTGAAACTATAAATCATTTATATAAATTTATAATGAACAATGTGAAATAAGTGTAAAAATGCACCAGGTTTGTTACACATGTTATTTCCTGTTTTTTATCAAGCAATGCAGTTCTTCAAAAAACTTTTACATGTGTAGTCCTCGTCTCCTTTTTCATCAAAATGCTGGTGTACAATAATCTCTCTAAAGCAGTTTTGTGGCATGGACTCTCGGAAAATAAGCCAAATAAAATTGTCTAAAACAGCGGATTTCTAGAAGAATATTGTGTAGTTTGTTGGAGGCATCAGCTATACAACGTTATTGTGTAGAAGAAAAAAAAAGATTATATCAAAGAACACACCTTTATATTAAACATAATATCAATAATTCAAAGGTCAAAGATTTTATTAAATTTCAGTATGAAATCCAGTATTGGTACAATAACAGTTTCTACTATTTTCCAGCATAATATTCTGTTACCATTTCAATGGGTGCAGAAAAGAGCCTAGAAAAATCGACCACAACCTCAATTGACAAGCAGGTGAAGTTGTGTTTTTTGTTGTTGTAGTTGTAGTTAAGGTGGATGGAAGTGTATTATTCTAAAGAAAGATTTTTTTCTTTCACTGTTGCCCTTTTCAGGGTCCTATAGTGACATTTCGCCTACCATCAAACCATGGAAATATTGTCCTTTTATGCCAATATACCAATTAAAATGAAGCTGGAAGGAAACAGGAAGTCAAGGCCACATAGTAAGCAGAGGATAATTGAAGTAAAAGAAAAATCTATGAAGCGAGAAATGGTAAGACTCAAACAAACTTTAATGTGCACCATTTGTTTGAACCCCCAGCAGTGACTTTTGATGTTCTTTATGTTACACAGGATGTGCATAGCCATATATTTGAAATTTACCTGAGGTGTTGACAGTCTCAGGACCGTCTAAGGACGAGATCTTCTTTTTGCCAATGTTCATTAGACTACTGAACTTCAGGGCAGCACCATATTTTTTCTTCACTGTAAAAGACGAAGGCAAAGTGATTTTATATTGAAACAAGACATCCAACAATCATGAACATGGTATTGATATCAATTGGAGAGATGCTAACTCATAAGCAAGATTGTTAAATATTTTTACTTAATAATGTGACTGAAGTCTAAACCTCCAATAAAATGTTAATGTTTCACATTTACATTTTAGCAGAAAAAGTTATCCAGAGTGACTTACAAGTACAGAGATATCGCCTGAAGCAACTCAAGTTAAAGTGTCTTTCTCAAGGACATTTGGCCCACTATCGAATCAAACTGGCAACATTCCAACTACAAGTCTGACTGCCTAACCCCTAAGCCATGTGACGGACACTATTCTACTTAAAATGGCTTAAAAACCTCTGTGCAATTAGGGGAGAGCATTATATACTTCAGGGGGGTTTAAAACTGACATAAGATCAGCATGGTTATGTTGATCAGAAGAGCAAGGAACTTGGAAAGTGAAATTGTAATTTTAAAATGTCAGTCACGCAAATATTGTTCCTATTAAGTAAAATTTCAGTTTGGATGTTATTTCATTAATTAAAACATTTCTTGGTTGAACAATTACCATGAGTTACACGTCAGGTGATTTAAAAAATAGGAAAATATTCCTACATAGTTAAATTCTGTATCAGTTTGGGATTCTTGCTTTCAGTTTCCAGTGTGCACATTATTTACATCTATGTTTGTAGAAATGGCTCCATCAGGCTCAGTGCTGAGTTTTTACTCACCATCTTTACACTCTGGGTTCTCAGCGTGACTGTCTGTGCTGCTTCCACTTTCAGATGCTACTGAACAACTCTCACTGAACTCCCCCTGTGCAGAGACCACAACCCACATTTACTTAATTACAATATACATTCTGTCGTGCACAAACACGCCTGACAATTATTTACTCACCATCCAGACTCTATTTACTCACCATCCAGACTCTATTTACTCACTATCCAGACTCTATTTACTCACCATCCAGACTCTATTTACTCACCATCCAGACTCTATTTACTCACCATCCAGACTCTATTTAATCACCATCCAGACTCTATTTACTCACCATCCAGACTCTATTTACTCACCATCAAGACTCTATTTACTCACCATCAAGACTCTATTTACTCACCATCCAGACTCTATTTACTCACCATCCAGACTCTATTTACTCACCATCCAGACTCTTTTTACTCACCATCCAGACTCTTTTTACTCACCATCCAGACTCTAGCGATGTCTGTCAGAAGCACAATGAATAATAAATGATTCTGTATTATTTATTGTGCTTTTGACAGACTTCAAAGATGTGGAAATATTTGTTCTAGTCCAAAACTAAAATGTACCCTGACAAAATCTGTCCACTGGCCTTTCTATGAGTTCCTGATAAGGGTATATAAATCAAGTAATGCATTTCTTATTGAAGCCCTATAAAACTATGTAAATACTTGCAATTACACAAGTGAGAAGAAAACATTTTCAAAATGTCAACAACTTAAAATATCAACATGGTTAGTGACCAGTAACTTTAAAACAGTTTTTATCCACATGGTTAGTGACCAGTAACTTTAAAATAGTTTTTATCCACATGGTTAGTGACCAGTAACTTTAAAACAGTTTTTATCCACACGGTTAGTGACCAGTAACTTTAAAATAGTTTTTATCCACATGGTGAGTGACCAGTAATAGCTGCCGTGGAGCAGCCTGTTGACAGACACCAGACTGCAATTTTTTATATGTTGGTTCACAGGAGATACAGAGAGAGTAAATTAGTGATATACAGTTCATCATCAATAACCTTCTTCATTGCAGTATCTGTCAATAGACCTTTGTTGAAATGTTAAGATGAGTGTCTTCCGAAGCACACTGATGACTCAAACAGGAAATCTGTATGTACCAGAAGCAACACAAAGTCCAAACTTCTATATTCATCAATCTTAAGCCACCCAAGCCACCACAAGGAGATGCTTAAGCGCAATGAGGCGGAGAGCAACACAACTAAATTACTCTGTGGCCAACAGTACGGCTCACTATTGCAGACATGGGCTGATCCGTAAACCCGTTTCCAACCCTGTTCTCCCAATAATGCAGATAACTACAAGCCAGTGACCTTTCAGGGATCTGCTCCAAGAGATTTTAATCAATCCCAAACTTCTTATAGCCAGAGTAGAGAGCCTGTGTTGTAGTGATAGTGTACTACCTTGGTGCAGATAAATCGTGGGGAGTCAGACACAAAGTGTTGAATGTCTGATCCCTCTCCTGACTTAGGGCTGATCTCCTGGATCACCTGATGGAAGAGATGAAAAAAATATGAGGAACAATATTCTCTCCTTCCTCTCTACAGTAACTCACCACATTATGTTTTATAGAACCTGTGTTCATTCCGTGTGTAAATATCTTTTTTCCTTGCACTGTAAAATGCCTGTTGTTAGTGTGTGTTATTCTGGCTGTTATATTGTCTAAATTAACTAACATGGTTGTACAGATGTCACACGATAAAGTGGTGCTGTTCCTACCGTGTCAACAATCAGTGCATTTAGTTGACAATAGATGGTCTATACTTGTCGCTGGGTGGTGCTAGACCACTTAAAAAAAAAACAGGAGATTGCAGTTCTAATGCCTCTTACAGATAGGTCTTTTGGGGACATGGACTGATAAAAAAATCTATGTAAGTGTAATTTTATACACAGTAGAATAACTTTCATAATTTAAAAAAGAAAACACCTTGTTTGTTTTAAAAAGGCTTTAGGAAAGTGAATAAATATCGTAGACTACTGCGTCTGCATTCTCCAATCAGAATGCATCCATGAATCCTTTGTGAAAAATTGTAACTATTTACAGAGTAAATCAAAGTAAAGTTTTACTTTGCAGGACAGAAATGGGTAACAATGTATTTAAGTCGGCATACAATACTGTAACCTCTGAAAGCCGCTGCCTAAAAAGATGATTTCCTTTTTTTTCACAGAAATCCTTACAGTACTATGGTGTAGCGGGCTAGATCGGTTGTGGTTACTGAGACATTTCTCAGTGTAGGGAGATGCAAGTTCTAGTCCCGCTCAAGGCCAACTCCTTTTTTTTCCCTCAGATTATTTATAGAGGATGCATTCAAATTGTTTTTTTTTACTACTACTTAGTTATAAACTCCCATTACCTGGTCATTTAGGTTTTATTTAATTACTGGATTTAAGATTATTTCAATTCAGCAACATAGAATAGGCCTATGCTTACAAATGTATACTGTATGTAATTAAATATACATTTTTATCTGTCACCATTTGTGCTGACCAGACAAGACTGAGATCATGAAGAAGTTGGCAGAGAAAGTATGCAACATTTGTGTAGAAAGGTGACACTTTTAATCTCCCCTCGGCCAGACCTGCTCTGATGGCCAATTAGCTAGTCATTGTGTTACAAAACCCCCAACCCCCCATGTGCTGATTATATTAAACTAGTCCCAAGCAAAGAAAACTTGTTTTTCAACTTGTTACTGTAGCTCAAAAGCAAGTTTAGTAAAGTCTAGGGATGGGCCAATACTAATTGTTTTGAAACGAGTACAAGTACAGAGTATTTCATTTTGGGTACTTGCCGATACGAGTACTGATACAAGTCATTTTAATAACTATGCCAAATGTCACATTTATCAAGCTAATCTGCTATTTCTTAGATGTTAATCAGCCAATACAAATATACAAAAGTAAATATCCCTACATATCCAGAAGAACATAATTTACATTTCAGGTCAAGAATTAGTAACATTTATTACAAATGTCAATAGTTTACGTCTCTTTGCCTAATTACCTAAAATGAGAAACACATTTGTGACAGTGAATGCAAAAGCTGCATGCTTGTGTTCACATTTGCACTAAGCATTGCAGACATTTTGTGTAAGATGAGAATGTCTGTTTGAAGTGACTTTCTCCAAACAGGGATAATGACCTTATCATATAATATTCTGTTAAGGTATTTGATTGTTTTATTATAATATGTACACAATTATAGCTGTACTATCACTGTAACCTATTGAACAAAATTTAAATTGGCTACATCGTATTTCCATTAAATTATATTTCTTAACGTTAGTATGTCCACTATTTTGCTCACCCAGACTAGGGGTGCACAATATATCGACTCAATATCGTTATCGCGATTTCACGCTGCGTGATGTTATACCGACAGTCTCGCGATAATTATGCGATATTTTGTGAAGGGTGCATCCCGCCCGACATGTGCCTCTCGAAAAATACACGTCACTTGGTAGCATTCCATTTCCCGCGACTCATTTCCTGGTTCTTCTTCACCATAAACAACATGAAACCAAGGAAAATGTTAACTTCTCCTGCTCCAGACTTCCCACAGTGTTCAGAAAGAACAGGGGAGACACTTTGTTTCTCTAAACATGACTCTATCACTACTCGCTACGAAAATAATCGCTGTCACTCTCTCACTTCTTCCTAGCTCTACCACCCAGTCTCCACCCACCCACACATACATTCTGCCTCAACACACACACCAGCGCTCTGCAGCCTCAGCACAACCAAAATAAATCAGTGAAGAGACAGACAGAGACAAGAAAACGAAGTGAAAGAAAAGAAAGGACCTAAAGAGTGAAGGGAGCCAGTTGAGCAAAAGTAAGAAAATATGAGTGCTGCTCAGGGAGACAACAAAATAACAGAGATTGAAGAGGAAACTTTAGTGGCCAAAAGTAATGCCTCCTCTGTAGCTTGGAAATACTTTGGTTTTATGTCAACAGATGTTGCACAGGATGCACTATGCAAAACGTGTCGAATGGTGATAAGCCGCACAAAAGGCAATACAACAAACTTATATTCTCATCTTAAGAACCGGCACAAGCAACTTTACGATGAGTGCATACTATCCCCAAAAAAATCGGTTGCCGTTAAAACACCAGAGCTAGCCAAACAAGCCTCGCTAGCGAGTGCTTTTGCTAGTGGAACAAAGTACGACAAGAAATCAAAAAAAGACATACACCTATGTTATGACATACTTTTTGGCCAAAGATATGATGCCTATCCACACAGTGGAAAAAAAAGCATTCAAGAAGCTTCTGAATGAACTAGACAAACGGTACCAAATCCCATCCCGCAACTATTTCTCCCAGGTAGCTATCCCACAGCTTTATGAACAGTGCCGAAAGGCGGTGCAGGCAGAGTTTGGAGTCGAAAAAAGATGGAATATTGTTCATCCACGACCGACCTGTGGTCCAAACTGAAAAGATAGACCCATTTAAATAAACCTTTATTTCTATTGCACTATTTGTTGCTATAACTTGTTTTAAAGCTCCCATATTATGCGCATTTTCAGGAAATAACACCCCAAATCACAGAAAAAGTTTTTTTTTCACAATATGGTCACTTTAAAAGATACAAAGTGCTAATACATGTATTATGCCTTGTGTGATGTCCAGTGGTGGATTGGAACTAAGTACACTTACTCAAGTACTGTACTTACAAATGTTGAGGTACTCTACTTGAGTGTTTTCTTTTCATGCCACTTTCTACTTCTACTCCGCTACATTTCAGAGAGAAATGTTAAACAAAACACAAAACAGTTTATAAAATCTGATGTTTTATTTTAAATTTAACTACACAGCAATATAACGTCCTACAAGTCCAGCTGAAGTGATTAGACCATTAAACACACACCTGTTTGGATCCTTCTACACTTTGTAAAATGTGACAATTTTTCTGCATTGAGTACTTTTATATTTAATAGTTTATATACGTTTTCCTGATGATTCCTGAAATACTATTGCAGGACTTCTAACAGTATTTCTACAGTGTGGTATTAGTACTTATTTGTATAAATCTATTTTGATGTGTTTTCCCATAACTTTATTAATTTTACACATGTTTAAAAATATCAAAATTAATATCGATATCGCAATATTCATTATCGATATCGCAATATCAATGTTTTACAATATCATGCACCCTTAACCCAGACAAACAACTGGAGTGGGGTAGCGATTAAGGTGGCTCCAACGTCATATTTTCAGTACATTGATACATTGATACATTGATTCTTCACAAATATAAATGATTATTCACAAGTGATACGTTAGTATACAATTTCAATAGGTCCTCTAAATAGATTGAGAAAGAATAACATATGCTTTTGCAGGGACTCAAACTTACGACGTGGGCCTTTACACAGAGCCATTTTAACTGCTACGCCACTCCGGCTTATATCAACGTTTTTATAAATGGTTGATGAGAAAGCCGGAGAGACAAATGAATCCCAGAGAATGCCTGAAGAACAAGTCGCTTACTTGATGTATATTGTTGCCTCCAATTGCCTAGCACCCACTGACGTATATTGTTAGAGACAAGAGATGTACTGTAGTTCACAAAGTGATCTCTCTTACTTTAATGGGAAACGTTTTGGTGACGTTCTTAACCTTTTTCTTGATATAAAAAATAAGATACTCTTTCCCTAAAATTCACGATAGTTATCAAAGTTGATCTGGTCACAATTCCTGTTGAAATAAAATTATTACAATCAGTAATAAATGTACTGTAAAATTTGTAAATGAAATTTGTAAATGAAAAGGTATTTTAAATATACAGTAGGCAGTTTACATGAGACAATTATATTGTACAATAGTTGCATGTCTAAAGCGCTACAAATAATACATTTAACTTTAGAACATAGTTGATTTCATGATAAACAAGTTGTACAGGGAAAATGGTCTGGATGAATGTGTACCCTGAAGCCACCTGGCGGTCATTTGTTTTTTTTTTTTCTTTTAAAAACTGCCACCGAACTTTATTAACTTGGCTGAAGTGTGCCTCGGTATAACAAGATACAGCTCTACCCATTTTACACCACTTTATCGTGTGGCATCTGTACAGGCCACTATGGACACATTCTCTAGTCCTACAATCACAGAGCACAATGCTGTTTGACTACAGTTTCTTGACACTATAGACACTATGCTATAATCAATCTGCCTCCCTCTTGTCAATATGGAGCACAAGTAAGTATGGACAATAATCCCATCACTCAATTCCACTGTACAGTGCACATCTCACAGTATCATCTTAGTGTTCATGCACATACAAATTATATGATAACAGGTATTTGGATACCCCTACTAATGTTGGACGAGAAATAATAATCAAAGGCTGTTTTTCAGTGTTTGGATTGTGTCTGTTAGTTTCAGTGAAAGATCATCATAATGCTACAGGATACAAATACAATAGACAGTTGAGTTCTTACAGGTTTTTGGCAATAGTTTGGGAAAGGTCCTTTTCTATTCCAGCATGTGCCCCATGCCCAAAGTGGGGTCCATAAAGAGATTCAATTTATTTTGATGATTTTGGTGTGGGTTATCTCAAGTGACCTGCATAGATACCTGACCTCAACCCCAATTAACACCTTTGGGAATAACTAGAATGGTGACTTTTTTGTCAAACATCAGTGCCTAACCTCACAAATGTGCTTTTGGCTGAATGGGCACACATTCCTATAGGGACACTCCAAAATCTTGTGGAAAGGATTCCTTAAAAAGTGCTGGTTGTTATAGCCACGGGAAGGGGGGGAAAATATGCCCATTGTTTGATGTTTTTTGATAATGTAGCTTGCTTTGCTGACTACTGTAGCAAAGCTAGCTAGCTATATATCAATTAAATGACAAATACAGCATGTTATCATGAAATAGTACTTGTAGCTAGCATTCTACACTCACCTAAAGGATTATTAGGAACACAATACTAATACTGTGTTTGACCCCCTTTCGCCCTTCAGAACTGCCTTAATTCTACGTGGCATTGATTCAACAAGGTGTTGAAAGCATTCTTTAGAAATGTAGGCCCAAATTGATAGGATAGCATCTTGCAGTTGGAGATTTGTGGGATGCACATCCAGGGCACAAAGCTCTTGTTCCACCACATCCACAAGATGCTCTATTGGGTTGTGATCTGGCGACTGTGGGGGCCATTTTAGTACAGTGAACTCATTGTCATGTTCAACAAACCAATTTAAAATGATTTGAGCTTTGTGACATGGTGCATTATCCTGCTGGAAGTTGCCATCAGAGGATGGGTACATGGTGGCAATAAGGGATTGACATGGTCAGAAACAATGCTCAGGAAGGCCATGGCATTTAAACAATGCCCAATTGGCACTAAGGGGCATAAAGTGTACCAAGAAAACATCCGCAACACCCTTACACCACCACCACCAGCCTGCACAGTGGTAACAAGGCATGATGGATCCATGTTCTCATTCTGTTTACGCCAAATTCTGACTCTACCATCTGAATGTCTCAACAGAAATCGAGACTCATCAGACCAGGCAACATTTTTCCAGTCTTCAACTGTAAAATTTTGGTAAGCTCTTGCAAATTGTAGCCTCTTTTTCCTATTTGTAGTGGAGATGAGTGGTAACCGGTGGGGTCTTCTGCTGTTGTAGCCCATCCGCCTCAAGGTTGTGCGTGTTGTGGCTTCACAAATGCTTTGCTGCATACCTTGGTTGTAACAAGTGGTTATTTCAGTCAAAGTTGCTCTTCTATCAGCTTGAAGCAGTCGGCCCATTCTCCTCTGACCTCTAGCATTAACAAGGCATTTTCGCCCACAGGACTGCCGCATATTGGATGTTTTTCTCTTTTCACACCATTCTTTGTAAACCCTTGAAATGGTTTTGCGTGAAAATCCCAGTAACTGAGCAGATTGTGAAATACTCAGACCGGCGTGTCTGGCACCAACAACCATGCCACGCTCAAAATTGCTTAGATCACCCTTCTTTCCCATTCTGACATTCAGTTTGGAGTTCAGGAGATTGTCTTGACCATGACCACACCCCTAAATGCATTGAAGCAACTACCATGTGATTGGTTGAGTAGATAATTGCATTAATGAGAAATTGAACGGGTGTTCCTAATAATCCCTTAGGTGAGTGTATATCCCTAAAGTTATGTAGTTCAAAACATTTGTTTGGTATCTGGGCTAACTGAGGGCATTTTCACACCAAAAAGTCTGAAACATGGTCCGAACCTAAGTTTGTGTTTAATTACATTGTATACATTTGGTCCCGTTCTTTTTGGTTTCATATAGTGATTTTGCTAGCGCACTAAATAACTTTCCATGACATACTTACGGCCTGTCGTCACCACGTGAGTAGACGGGCGTGTCTGACGTTGGTGTGTTGTTTTGTCTTTTTTCGTATGAATGTAAATGAATGAACAAATGAATGAGCAAAACCTGATTACGTTATAGTTTTACTACCTGAAGCATCAACGTAAGCACCAACTGCAAGCGCAGCACAAACTACAAGCGCAGTAGCTACTCGCGAGGAATCAATTTGAATGATTTTGTCTGAACAAATTGAAATGAAATATCTAATCTCCTCTCTACACGTACTTCCACGATCAATTTTTGCTTTTTCTAGCTGTTTTTTGTCTGAGTTTGTTCTATGGTACATAATTACCTAACTTCCTGTAATTGGTCCGAAAGTCCGAACCATATAAAAAGTGTTTTCATACTGCAAATGAATCAAACCATGGTTCAGTTTGGTCCGGACCGAGACCACCTTTTTGATCAGACCCAAATTTGGTCTTTTGATCCGGAAGGTGGTCCGAGGCACCTTTCAGACTTGCAATTATGGTTCGGACCAACCTGAAAAGTTTGAAAGTCCAGACAAAATGATGTGTGTGTAAAAACGCCCTGAAATAACATGTTATGATATTATCTATTGTACTTTTCAGTTGAAATGAACAGCAACAATGTAGTATGGCTTTGGTCCATAACAATATTACGTCCACCTCCATACATCTCCATACCTTAAGCCATTGCTCAATCTGCTCCTTGCTCTGCAGGCCCAGAACAATTGCCTCTCCCCCCATTGGGATGATCTTCAGTTTGTGCTCCTTCTTCTTGGGCTGTTTCTCCTTGTATACTACACTGCATCCTAGCAGGCTGATGTCCAAAAGTGGTACTTGCTCCTTGGAGCTCTTGTAGCACTAATGGAAAAATAAGAGGATTTACTGAGGTTAATGATGCAAAGATGGCTTAGTACATTGGAGCACTGTCTCTCTAAGAACGTAGCCTGGAAAATCCAGACCAAAATCCTAAGGATTAAGGGTCTGGCATCGAGTAATGAAAATGACCCAACTCGAGGGGCGACACCAAGCATGCATTTGAAAATCTCACTGTACGCAATTGGATAACACTACAACCAATCACCAGTGGTTTTTCACTGAGCCCCTATGGCTAAGCCCCATATGCTTAGCTAGCTACCAGCAGAGCTAACAGGTAGATTAACCCTTGCCGTTTCCGGTCAGCAAAACAGCAAAAACGTCCTTCCTAAAAAGGAACGATTCGAGGGCCATCTTCTGTTCCTCTTTTAGACAAAAAGCCTAACTTGTTCATTGTAGCAGCCAAAGTCGTTTCAAACAACTGGTGTTCATCCATAGAGATCTTACAATGTTTACTAATGACTTTGAGGTTGCAGCGCTGTCGTCATCTGTTTAACACACCTCTAGCCCGCCTATATCAGATACACCGATGTGATTGGTGCAGCTCGGCTACAAGGGCATAGTTAATAAGCAGCATTACTCAGTGCCAGACTAACTCGCTGAGCAATTTCAAATTGTGCTCTCGTGAGAACTCTGGATTTCCAGGGTATTAAGAACTTTGAATGAACAAAATGTCATATAGAGCAACAACCTGGGAACAACTGCCAGACAGCTAGTTTACAATCTCATTCTACAGAGTTTCATGGATGCTAACACTATAATCTGTGATTTTATGCTCATGAAAAGTAATTACACAGGTTTCTGTAAAACAGTCTCAATAGCATTGTTTGTTTTTAAGGCAGATCATATTTGATTTTACAAACTTGCACATTTTTGGGGAGAGTGCTATAACCCTGATGTAGCACTCCTATAGGCCGAATAATCCTATCCCTGACTGAGCGAGCTGTAAACTTCTGTAAGCTGTAAGCTTCGAGAAACAGTCAAATAATGACTTCAAAACATGTCAGTGGTGTTCCCCTTTTCTATTTTCATTGTAGAGCCTGATGTACGAAGTCCCAGTCATATAATGCACCTCAAGAAAATAAGTTTAATGTGGTAGGCTGATGTGGATGGCTGCGTGCTGACTGGCTTTATCTGCCACATTGGTTTACATATGTCTTTATACAGATGGTAAAACCAGTCAATTTGATTCTCACAAGGGTTATTAGCCAGTCTTCACTAGGTAAACATTGATTTCAGTCTTTGAATAAAGGCTACTCCCAGCTCAGGAAAAAGGCTATATTAATTTTACATTAGGGTAATACTTACACTCTGGCTTAGTTTTACATTTTGGCATTAGGGCTTTAGGTATAGGTGTTAGGGTTATGGGTTTAAGGAGTGTTATTGATGTTAACGTTAGTGTCTGAACTAGGGGAATCATTTTTCTGGTTTCCATAAGTGTAGAAAATATAATGTTCACAAGAGAGAGATTCTTTGACCAAGACAGTTAAGAATCATTTCTCTGCGTGAGAGTGTGTGCTAATTTACTATGATGTAAAACGTTCCTTGAGCAAGGGCGTTAACTTTATTTCCTATACATACAGTGCCTTGCGAAAGTATTCGGCCCCCTTGAACATTTCGACCTTTTGCCACATTTAAGGCGTCAAACAAAGATATGAAACTGTATTTTTTGTGAAAAATCAACAACAAGTGGGACACAATCATGAAGTGGAATGAAATTTATTGGATATTTCAAACTTTTTTGACAAATAAAAAACTGACAAATAGGGCGAGCAAAATTATTCAGCCCCTTTACTTTCAGTGCAGCAAACTCTCTCCAGAAGTTCAGTGAGGATCTCTGAATGATCTAATGTTGACTTAAATGACTTATGATGATAAATAGAATCCACCTGTGTGTAATCAAGTCTCCGTATAAATGCACCTGCTCTGTGATATTCTCAGAGGTCTGTTGAAAGCACAGAGAGCATCATGAAGAACAAGGAACACACCAGGCAGGTCCGAGATACTGTTGTGGAGAATTTTAAAGCCGGATTTGGACACAGAAAGATTTCCCAAACTTTAAACATCCCAAGGAGCACTGTGCAAGCAATAATATTAATTTGGAAGGATTATCAGACCACTGCAACTCTACCAAGACCCGGCCGTCCCTCTAAACCTTCAGCTCATACAAGGAGAAGACTGATCAGAGATGCAGCCAAGAGGCCCATGATCACTCTGGATGAACTGGAGAGATCTACAGCTGAGGTGGGTGAGTCTGTCCATAGGACAACAATCAGTCGTATACTGCACAAATCTGGCCTTAATGGAAAGAGTGGCAAGAAGAAAGCCATTTCTGAAAGATATCCATAAAAAGTGTTGTTTAAAGTTTTCCACAAGCCAACTGGGAGACACACCAAACATGTGGAAGAAGGTGCTCTGGTCAGATGAAACCAAAATCACACTTTTTGGCAACAATGCAAAACGTTATCTTTGGTGTAAAAGCAACACAGCTCATCACCCTGAACACACCATCCCCACTGTCAAACATGGTGGTGGCAGCATCATGGTTTGGGCCTGCTTTTCTTCAGCAGGGACAGGGAAGATGGCTAAAATTGATGGATGGAGCCAAATACAGGACCATTCTGGAAGAAAACCTGATGAAGTCTGCAAAAGACCTGAGACTAGAACAGAGATTTGTCTTCCAACAAGACAATGATCCAAAACATAAAGCAAAATTTACAATGGAATGGTTCACAAATAAACATATCCAGGTGTTAGAATGGCCAAGTCAAAGTCCAGACCTGAATCCAATCGAGAATCTGTGGAAAGAACTGAAAACTGCTGTTCACAAACCCTCTCCATCCAACCTCACTGAGCTCGAGCTGTTTTGGAGGAAGGGGCAAAAATTTCAGTCTCTCGATGTGCAAAACTGATAGAGACATACCCCAAGCAACTTACAGCTGTAAACGCAGCAAAAGGTGGCGCTACAAAGTATTAACTTAAGGGGGCTGAATAATTTTGCACGCCCAATTCTTTTGTTTTTTATCTGTTAAAAAAGTTTGAAATATCCAATAAATTTCGTTCCACTTCATGATTGTGTCCCACTTGTTGTTGATTCTTCACAAAAAATTACAATTTCATATCTTAATGTTTGAAGCCTGAAATGTGGCAAAAGGTCGAAAAGTTCAAGGGGGCCGAATACTTTCGCAAGGCACTGTATATAGATATATATACACTCACCTAAAGGATTATCAGGAACACCATACTAATACTGTGTTTGACGCCCTTTCGCTTTCAGAACTGCCTTAATTCTACATGTCTTTGATTCAACAAGATGCTGTAAGCATTCTTTAGAAATGTTGGCCCATATTGATAGGATAGCATCTTGCAGTTGATTGAGATTTGTGGGATGCACATCCAGGGCATGAAGCTCCCGTTCCACCACATCCCAATAATGCTCTATTGGGTTGAGATCTGGTGACTGTAGGGACCATTTTAGTACAGTAAACTCATTGTCATGTTCAAGACACCAATTTGAAATGATTCGAGCTTTGTGACATGGTGCATTATCCTGCAGGAAGTAGCCGTCAGAGGATGGGTACATGGGGGCCATAAAGGGATGGACATGGTCAGAAACAATGCTCAGGTAGGCCGTGGCAGTTAAACGATGCCCAATTGGCACTAAGGGGCCTAGTGTGCCAAGAAAACATCCGCCACACCCTTACACCACCACCACCAGCCTGCACATTGGTAACAAGGCATGATGGATCCATGTTCTCATTCTGTTTACGCCAAATTCTGACTCTACCATCTGAATGTCTCAACAGAAATCGAGACTCATCAGACCAGGCAACATTTTTCCAGTCTTCAACTGTCCAATTATGGTGACCTCTTGCAAATTGTAGCCTCTTTTTCCTATTTGCAGTGGAGATGAGTGGTACCCGGTGGGGTCTTCTGCTGTTGTAGCCCATCCAACAAGGCATTTTCGCAAACAGGACTGCTGCATACTGGATGTTTTTCCCTTTTCGCACCATTCTTTGTGAACCCTACAAATGGTTGTGCGTGAAAATCCCAGTAACTGAGCAGATTATGAAATACTCTGACCGGCTCGTCTGGCACCAACAACCATGCCACGCTCAAAATTCTTTAAATCACCTTTCTATTTAAATTTGACATTCAGTTTGGAGTTCAGGAGATTGTCTTGACCAGGACCACACCCCAAAATGCATTGAAGCAACTGCCATGTGATTGGTTGAGTAGATAATTGCATTAATGAGAAATTGACCGGGTGTTACTAATAATCCTTTAGGTGAGTGTACACAGCGTTTGTATGAACTCAAAGGATATTTTTATAAAATTCCAAGTGCACTAGTACATCCGTCCATCCCTCTATTTATCTGTCCATCCCTCTATCCGTCCATCCCTCTATCCATCCATGTACCTCTTTAGCCATCCATCTCACTAGCCATCCATCTCACTAGCCATCCATCTCTCTAGCCAGCCAACCATCAATCAACCTCTACACAACCATCCCTCAACCTCTATCCAACCATCCTTCGCTCTCTATCCATCCCTCGCTCTCTATCCATCCATCTCTCTCGCTATCCATCTCTCTCGCTATCCTCCTCTCTAGCTATCCACCTCTCTAGCTATCCACCTCTCTCGCTATCCATCTCTCTCGCTATCCATCTCTCTCGCTATCCATCTCTACATCCACTCCTCTATCATCCATCCATCTCTCTCTCTCTTTATCCATCCATCTCTCTATCTATCCATCCATCCATCTATATATCCATCCATCCATCCACCCACCCATCTATATATCCATCTATATATCCATCCATCCATATACCCATCCATCCATCTATATATCCATCCATCCATCCATCTAGATATCATCTATATATCCATCCATCTATAGATACATCTATATATCCATCCATCTATATATCCATCTATATATCCATCTATATATCCATCAATCAATCTAGATATCATCTATATATCCATCCATCTATAGATACATCTATATATCCATCCATCTATATATCCATTTGTATATCCATCCATCCATCTATATATCCATCTATGTATCCACCCATTTATATATCCAACCATCCATCCATCCATATATCAATCCATCTATATATCCATCCATCCATCCATCAATCTATGTATTCATCCATCCATCAATCTATATATCCATCCATCTATATATCCATCCATCTATATATCCATCCATCCATCCATCAATCTATATATCCATCCATCTATATATCCATCCATCTATATATCCATCAATCTATATATCCATCCATCTATATATCCATGTATCCATCTATATATCCATCCATCCACCTATAAATCCATCCATCCATCTATATATCCATATATCCATCCATCTATATATCCCTCCACATATCCATCCATCCATCTATATATCCTTCCATCCATCTATATATCCATCTATCTATATATCCAACCATCCATCCATCCATCTATATATCCATCCATCTATCCGTCCATCCATGCATCTATATATCCATCAATCCATCTATATATCAATCCATCCATCTATATATCCATATATCCATCCATATATCCATCTATATATCCATCTATATATCCATATATCCATCAATCTACGGGTCCTTCTCAAGAAATTAGCATATTGTGATTAAGTTCATTATATTCCAGAATGTAGTAATAAAAATTAAACTTTCATATATTTTAGATTCATTGCACACCAACTGAAATATTTCAGGTCATTTATTGTTTTAATACTGATGATTTTGGCATACAGCTCATGAAAACCCAAAATTCATATCTCAAAGAATTAGCATATCATGAAAAGCGTCTCTAAACGAGCTATTAACCTAATCATCTGAATCAACTAATTAACTCTAAACACCTGCAAAAGATTCCTGAGGCTTTTATAAACTCCCAGCCTGTTTCATTACTCAAAATTGCAATCATGGGTAAGACTGCCGACCTGACTGCTGTCCAGAAGGCCATCACTGACACGCTCAAGCAAGAGGGTAAGACACAGAAAGACATTTCTGAACAAATAGGCTGTTCCCAGAGTGCTGTATCAAGGCACCTCAGTGGGAAGTCTGTGGGAAGGAAAAAGTGTGGCAAAAAACGCTGCACAACGACAAGAGGTGACCGGACCCTGAGGAAGATTGTGGAGAAGGACCGATTCCAGACCTTGGATGACCTGCGGA
>JACXGM010011263.1:0-25236 GCA_016801145.1 Umbra pygmaea | reverse complement strand
CGCCAGGAGAGTCGTTAAAGAAATCTCATCAGTTTAACCTTAAACAAAGACTTATATTTCCCTTCGAGAGGGACAGCCCACAAAACTCCCGCTGCAATACGAAATAGAGCTCAATTCACTGGCTGGGATAGGAGAAAACAAGGACTGGATTTGAATATCTTCCAGAGGGGGAGCAAGCATTTGTGTTCTCCTAGAACCCAGTGGAGACAACAGAACCTTTACAAGTAATACTACCAAACTCCCTTTATGGGTGGATCACAACCAAAATCACATAGGTACAGGTTAAAATGTGTGACATTCATGGAAAGGGGGAAACCCCAATGTATCTTAATTCATCCCAGGAGGGATGAGAAACCAGCTGTTGAAGGAGTCAATATTTGGATCTTATAAACATTATTTTCCCACTACAACCACATACTGTATATATTTAATCTGGGGTACTACCACAGTCTAATATATGATAGATTAAAGAGCTATAAGCTACCTGATGCCTGTAATCATGCGCAGCCATGATGGCCTTGACTTTCTTCCCTGTAGGAGAAAAGAGCAGACTTATCTTTAGGCCTTAAAAACACAATGAGCCACAGGCCTCAGTGTTTAAGATGACCTAATTTACCACTGCTATAACACTCTCTACTTGGTTATAACATTCTAAACTGCTTTAAACTGTTTTAAAACATTTCTAAGAACCATTTTCACGGTGGAATCTACATGAAACCCAAAAGGGTTATATATGTAACCAGAAAGGGTTAAGGAGTGTACCACTGCTTCTATTACACAACTATAAATACTTCAAGACTAGCGGGCACAGCACATTTACTGCTGTACATAATCTTTTACTAGGTTTCATCCATGTTATATTTTAACCTGTGGTGAAAGGTGTTGGAAGCCATCGTCTTAAAATGATTCTACCCCTGACTATATTTCACTTTAATGTCCTTAAAATATATGGCTTATCTACAAAATTGAGAACGATATACAGTAGTACTTTGGTTTATTACACTTCCACTATATCGAAATAATAACACTTGAGCACACATCTCATCAAAGTTCTGATATCATTATTAGCCATTTTTGCACATGAATGAGACATACAAAACATATCATATTGATACCATGATTTTGTTGATTTAGTGGACCATTGAAGTCCATTCAATATTATATGGAATGGAAAGTAATATGTCATTTTGTCATTTGGGTGAACCAACCCTTGAACACATGAAACAAACAATAGAACATTGTTCACTAGTAACCTAATTTAGTAAAATGTATTTTAATATAGACATCATCTCAAACACAGCAGCATATTAAAACACAGCATGTTATACATTCATGACGTTTGTAAAAACTTTACTAAAATAAATAGCTTAGAGGATGCTGAAATAATAATAATTTCCTTCACTGAAGGGATATCAGATTTGGCATTTTTTGCTTCATGACACAAAACAGGAATGGGATATCAACCATATAACAAGACATCTGAACAATACAGCAGAAACCCAAATACATACACATTATGAAAGTTTTCCAAAAGAGGTGTTTATGTAAGATGTAAATTATGTAAGATTATGTAAATAGTTCCTATTTTATGCACCATGATTAAAACTTTTATACATCTTGTGTTTTTATTGAATGTGGTTGTACTTCCAATTATTTGAAAACCATCTTACATTGATTTACAGTACATAGAAGTTAGCTTACAGTACAAAAATCATGAAGGTAAGGACCAAATTCATTGGTGCACTGATTTTATTAATTCATTAATTAGATTCCTGATTAGTCATGTCCTAAGCTAAACAAAACTTCACACAAAGAAAATGTCTACTTATACTAATGTATGTACAAACACTTCAAAAAAGCAATCAATAATTCGCTTATTGCAGACTTATGAATGAAATGTAGCCATTGATTCTTGGAAAATGCAACATATACACCATCAGTCATAACATGACCACTGACACGTGAAGTGAATAAAAATGATAATCTTGTTATCATGGCACCTGTGAGTGGGTGGGATATATTAAGCAGCATGTTAAAGCGTAACTCTGATAGAAGAAGGTAATGCTGGTTCTGATAGAAATGTGTCAGAACACAGTGCATTACAGTTTTTTGCATAGGGGGCTGCCTAGCCGCAGACCAGTCAGGGTGCACATGCTGACCCTTCCACTGTCGAAAACATCCTTTCATGGACATGGTATTCCCTGATGGCACTGGCCTCTTTCAGTAGGATAATGAACCCTTCCACAAAGCAAAAATGGTTCAGGAATGGTTTGAGGAAAACAACATGTTCAAGGTGTTGAATTGGCCTCCAAATTCACCAGATGTCAATCCAAATGAGGATCTGTGGGATGTGCTGGACAAACAAGTCCGATCCACGGACGCCTTACCTCGCAATTTACAGGACTTAAAGGGCCTGCTGCTTACGTCTGCTTACGCCTCGATGAGTCAGGGCTGTTTTGGCAGCTACACAATATAAGTCAGGTGATCACAATTTTATGGCTGATCGGTGTACATGTATGTATCAGGACCTTAGTTTAACTGTCATACCTCAAAGATCTAAAACTATAAGCTTGTACAATGTAGAGTGTCTCAAAATACACTCACCTAAAGGATTATTAGGAACACCCATTCAATTTTTCAATAATGAAATTATCTACTCAACCAATTGCATGGCAGTTGCTTCAATGCATTTAGGGGTGTGGTCCTGGTCAAGACAATCTCCTGAACTCCAAACTGAATGTCAGAATGGGAAAGGTGATTTAAGCAATTTTGAGCGTGGCATGGTCTGAGTATTTCACAATCTGCTCAGTTACTGGGATTTTCACGCACAACCATTTCTAGGGTGTACAAAGAATGGTGTGAAAAGGGAAAAACATCCAATATGCAGTATGAAATGAAAATTCTGCCACTGATAAACACAAAAAAGTTTGAAATTGTGTGGCTGCTAACGATCACCTAATTGGCTGTTTAACCATCACGCCATGAGACATTTATCCACTTATTTGTAACACAAGTGACCACACTCCATGAAGAATTTCTAACCATTTGAGGAATACAAAAGCAAATTGAATAACCCCAGTCAGGGCCGGTTTTAGCTGGGAGCAAACACTATATCAGTGGTCCTCAAACCCTACCATGGAGGGCCTAGTGTATGCAGGTTTTTGCTTTTACCTTGTACAAGCCTGATATAGTAGCTCACTAATTCGTTAGGATCCTCCCCTCACCTGGCAGTCTAGGTCCTAATTATGCTCTAATTGAAGGAAAAGACCAAAAACCAGCAGACACTAGGCCCTCCATGGAATGGTTTGAGGACCACTGCACTATATTATGCCGGCCAGACAAACTCTGATTTTTCTTTTCAGAATAATAGTGCTTGTTTTATTTCATTGTAATAAATATTGTGAATTCATTACAAAGCTATTGAATTGTAACCAAATGCAATTGTATTGTGTAAAGAAACAATAAGAATATGTGATTGCAAAATACATTTAACATTTTCCAAATCTTTTCATTAAAAACAGTGACAAATACGTTGTACACATATTTTGTTTGAATATATTCTCTCATGTGAAAACACAATTACATTTGATAAACATCACTAGAGTCTGTTTTATCCAAATTTTATCAACACATGAAAATGGACCCACTACATATCTATGCAATGAATTAACAATGATTATTGTAATGAAATCCAAGCACTATTATTTTGAAAAGCAAAATAGAGAGTTTGTGTTGCCGGCATAATAGTGTTACCAGGCGTTGCCCCCAGCTAGAACCGGCCCAGTAGACATTTCATTTAGCTATTGAGTTCATTTACGTGTTTTAACTGCTGATTGCCCTTTTAAATGCCTGATTATTTTTTACTAATGACTGTGTTGGTTGCTTTAGTTTCTAAGAATATTAACTTATTTAAAGCCTTTGATGGGGATAATCTGAGAAACTAACAACTAAAATTGTAGGTAATTGCTTCAGACCATGATGTAGTCTGACCGTAAGGGATTTCAATGGCACACCACACACATATCATATACATCATATACATCATATACATCATATACATCATATACATCATATACATCATATACATCATATACATCATATACATCATATACATCATATACATCATATACATGGCACCTTTCCATGAGGACCTTCATCAAGACTTTAGACTACCTGGTCTGACAACCCCTGCTCACAGCCCACAGTCCACCTGGTCGTCCCAGTCCACCTGGTCATCCCAGTCCACCTGGTCATCCCAGTCCACCTGGTCATCCCAGTCCACCTGGTCATCCCAGTCCACCTTGTGTTGTTACTGATTTGGGTTCAGATGATGGAATCTAGACACAGCCTCCCTTTATTTATTGACATTCTGGTCGGGAAAACAGGTAATGTTCTCATCTGAACTTCCCCCAGCCCAGACAGAATAGAACTGGCTGCCCTTCAGATGCCCACTCTTCCTAAGGGGTCTTTTTTAGGTCTGTTCATTAATTTATTGCATCTGCTCTTTGGGGTTTTAGGCTGGGTAACTGTATAAACACTTTGTGAAAACTGCTGATTTATAAAGGGCTGGATAAATACATTTAGTTCAATGATTGATTGACTGATTATGCGTGTGGTTACATTTTCCTCCTCAAGCTTAAAAAGGATCACCAATAGTACAAATTATAACTAGATAGTAGATTAATATGAATGGTACGAAAAAGAAAATCATTCGAAAAGAAAATGATATGCGCATGCATTTGGCTG
Organism: Umbra pygmaea; assembly: GCA_016801145.1. Classification (NCBI taxonomy): domain Eukaryota; kingdom Metazoa; phylum Chordata; class Actinopteri; order Esociformes; family Umbridae; genus Umbra; species Umbra pygmaea. Next base: position 20,490 of record JACXGM010011263.1, on the reverse strand, counting down.
TTTTAAAAAGACAATACATGTTCAAACTGAGGTAGATTTCTATTGGTTATAAAACATCAAGAAAGGATGATGAAGGCTGTGTTACTTAGTGCATGCAGTTATTTCAAAACTTGATTTTACCAGCTTTTTTAAGCATGATTAAGTCGGGATAGTTAAGAGTCAATTAGAACCTTTCCAATCTTATCTGGTCTCAATGTTTCCTTGCTAGCAATCTTGATAAATGCATTCTCCAGACACCGGCATAGGTTTCTTCTTAGCGTTACACTTCTCTGCCTCGACAATCTTGCCAGTATAGTCCATACAGACAACACTCCGCCTGCGTTCTCCTTTGCCACAGGTTGGTGAACAGGACGACCAAGGACCCATTTGCCAGATGGGGCACGGCAGATCAGCGCAGGGTCTAATATCGGCAGGTTTTAGGTAATTATCGCAGATATTTGAAAGAAAACCTCCATTGTCTCTGCATTCAACATTCCTTCGCGACCACCCAGAGCCGCAACTCCTGGAGCACTCAGACCATTCACCCAAATGCCACTTTGGCACACCAAAAGCCTGGATTTCCTTTCTCTCTTTGGGTTTAGACATGACAGATACATCTTTGGGGATGAAGAATGTGTATTTGACTTTGGGCGGAGATGCCTCCCAAGCAGTGACCAGCAACTGGACTGTTACAGATTCCCTCAGTTGTCTAAAGCTCTGGATTCTTTCCAAGGTGGTAGACGAACCACTGTACCTCAGCAAAGCCCCAAGAACAGGGACATCCTGCTCCACAGTGGAAACAGAGAAGTTACCGTTCAGAATGTAGCCACCTCGTTCTCGCTTGATCGCCAAGTAGTTTCCATCATGTTTGATGTTTCTATGGCTGCGCTGTTTGATGTCGATATTCGTGGCCCCGGCAGGAATAGTCACAATGTGGCTATATCCGTAACTGAAAGAAAACAGAATATACAAATACATAATTACTTCAGAATATTACTTTACACTGAGTTATAATGGAATTAATGGACATTTTATTTATACAGGGAAGTGCCATTTTGACCAGGGTGTCAGTCTCACGGGATAATGGTATAAATCATCATACTAAATAAACCAAAATATAAATAAACAACACAATATATTCTTGTACCGCACAGTCTTTAGGACATTCTTGACTAAATGATTTACATGCAAAAAGCTGCCAATGCTGGGCTCTACTGTTAGTCAGAGACTCTCAAACAACAAAACCGTACAAAAAAAAGGTGAGGAATATGGTGGGTTTCGTGGGTGTATTGCAGACTGGGAGTGATAATATCATATTGGGTTCATATATCATTATCATGATTATCATCATTTAAATTTGAATACTGTGATATACTCACATGGCTTTGTTGTATGAGCCAGTGATCTTCCTGCAACTGAGGCCATTCCCACCACACACACCACACTTGTCAAGCCTCATATTTGATCCAATCTTTCGGTCACAGCCCGCCTTGACACATTGGCCTTGTACACAAACAGACGTAGTGTCAGGGCCACATGTGGTGCCATCAACAACCTATGGACAAATGCAAACTTTAGGCTTCAATTTACATCACACTGTCAAGGACTCTGGATGAGGTAGCTGGTAGGCAGTTAGAGGGGCATGTCAAAAAAGTACATTAGAACTGTAGAGCTCAACTTTCTTATTAATACACTGCTCAAAAATATTTAAGGGAACACTCAAATCACACATCAGGTTTCGATAAACACATATTAAAGATCACAATATAGTTTACTATATATTGTGTATATCGTTGAGAACAAAATGACGTAACCACGGTCAATGTTCACCAACCCAAGGCCGTTTCTAGGCATAGGCAACATAGGCGGTTGCCATAATGTTCCAGAAGTTCTCAATTGGATTCAGGTCTGGAGATTGTGAGGTCCAGTCAATGGCATCAATGCCTTTGTCATCCAGGAACAGCCTACCCACTTTGACCACAGGCATTTTCCTGCATCAAGCAGAACCCAGGGCCCACTGCACGTTCTGACGATGGGTCTGAGGATTTCATCCCGGTACATAACAGCAATCAGGGTACCATTGGCTAGCACATGGATGTCTGTGCGATCCTCCAAGGAAATGCCTCCACAGACCATCACTGACCCACCACCAAACCAGTCATGCTGGATGTTGTTGCAAGTAGCATAGCTTTCACCATGGCATCTACAGACTCTTTCACATGCGGTCAGTGTGAACCTGCTCTAATCTGTGAAGAGAACGGGGCGCCAATGGTGGACCTGCCAATTCTGGTGTTCTCTGGTGAATGCCAATCGAGCTGCACAGTGCTGGGCTGTGAGCACAGGTCCCACTTTGGGCCCTCATGCCACCCTCATGGAGTTTCTTGCGACGGCACGTGTGGATGTGCCATCCTGGAGGAGCTGGACTACCTGTGCAAACTGAATGGGCTGCAGGTATCACCTCATGCTACCAGTTATGACAAGGACACTAACAAAACACAAAACTGGAGAAGAATTAGTCAGGAAGGATAAGGAGAGAGCAATTGTCTGTGGCCACCACTTGCAAAACCATTCCCTTTTTGGTTGATGTCTTGCTGTTGCCTCTCCAGTGCACCTGTTGTCACTTTCATTTACACCAAAACAGGTGACACTGATTCCTAATCGTTTATGCTTCCTAACTGGACAGATTGATATCCCTGAACTTGAATTGACTTGGTGTCCACTGGAATTTGTTGTTAAATCAGCATCTCTACATGTATGGCAGCCATTCCAGTGTCTGTTGAATTCCAACACAGGCACACCTCATTCTACTGAACGAGGTACTGATTAGTTGATCACCTAAACCAAATCTTATTCAATGAGGAAAAGTACAAAAGCGACAGCTGTGATCCTCACTATCCTCATGCAATAGGACCAGCTGAATTGCAAACACAGTGCTAATAGTACCTCCAACTTAACTGGAATAAAAAATAACTATTGATCATGCCAAAATAGTTGAAATGGGAAGGTTTGAATGAGGATAAGAAGGGTTCAATTCTGGCTTTACTGGCAGAGGGATACAGTGAGTGTCAGCTTGCTTCCATCCTTAAAATTTTAAAGACAGCGATTCATAAGAACAAGGTCGTCAAGCAGCAGACATTGGGAACAACAAAGCAACAGACCAGCAGAGGGCGAAAACGCACCCACTGTGAAATTTGGTGGAGGATCATTGACGATCTCTCCACCATAGATAGGATGGCCCCAGAATCAAATTTTGCCTACAGCCCCAGAAAGGGCTAGCTGCTTGAATTTTTGTGCCAGGAGTGGCATAAAGTCACCCAACATCAATGTGAAAGACTGGTGGAGAGCATGACAAGACGCAATATTCGAGGTCAACAAAACTGCATATTTTTCGTAATTTTGACCAGTTGTCATTCTTTGCAAATAATTGTACTTGGAATTTTGGTTAAATTTTGTCAGTAATTCATGGATTTAAATAAAATTAGAACATGGGCACCTCCCCATGTTGTTAACATTAAATATCATTCAACTCTGCGTTTGCTTCTGCCAGGTTATTCGCCTCAGATAACTGTGACACTATATTATCCCTCTGATAGAAATTAAGAGAACACTGCAAAATCAGCAGTGTCTTTGGTTTTACTATGTCTTTGGGTAAAATGGAAAAAAAAATGTATGGCTTGTGACCATCCATTTTTCCACTAATCACATTCCAGAGGTTTCCAAAAGAGTTAATTTAAGAAAGATTTCTAGCGGTCTCTTAATTTTTTCAATAGCTGTATATTCTTCATAGAGAAGTTCGGAAAATATAAATTAGCTTTTGCTCTTTCTAACCTATGATTTGGCAGTACAGTACAGTGCACTTGAGATTCCTTAAAAACATCTGTAAAGTCCATATCTTTACAGCGGCCAGAAATATACAAATGTTTTTGAGAACATACCTTGGGTTCAAACACTTTGAATTCACTGCTTCCTTTGGCCCTGCAAAACAGTTTACACCTGTCCCGGAGGGGTACACCAGAGTACTTTGGGATCCATTGCTTTAAGTTTCCAAGGGTATCCATGTAGTTAAATCGGTTGTACTTCTCACACTGTTCCTCTCTAAAACTCTTTCCTGGGTTTAGAGAAAATTTAATAAAACACAAATCCAGATTATATCAGAGCAGATATATTTATTGAAATATCAATAAAATAAATCACTGCTATAGCTCATTCCTTGCAGATGTAATCTAGTACAAGTGCCTAGACAAAATGTGCCATACCATGGTTAGCCCCACATGCCTGGGTGTTGCAGGACTGATACTGGACTCTCTGGCCTTCGCAGTACTTGCCCCCATCTTGTGGTATTGGATCTGTGCACTCCCTGTAGGAGAACTCCACGCCCCCCCCACATGTCCGGGAACACTGTTGCCATGGTCCCCACATGCTCCAGCTGCCATCCACAACAGCCTGTGGGAAAGCCAAAACAAAACACAGCGAGTACTGAGGGCTATCGTAACCTGAGCCGTCCAATTCCACCACAAGCTGGGCTGACGTCTCTGAATTTGTTGGCACGCCGTAACTTGGGTAAATCTGTGCATCAGTGCGGCACGCGTCTGCTGTCTTCTGCATTTCTACTCCATTTGTCAACCCTGACAAACGGAGTACACACGGTGCACTGGTTTGGCAATACTAATGTGAAGTGTGGGTACAGTATGTGCGTTTGCAATTTAGTTTATAAAAAGAGTGTGACAAGCTAAAAAGTAAAATGTCCTTAAAATGAATGAAAAAACAAACATAGAAAACCATACATAGCATATATAACTAAGCATTGTGTAAAAAAAAGCTAAGTTTGTGTTATCTTTTGGGCACGCAATTGTTCAAAATCAAAGTATCCTTTTCCTGAAACTTTGGCTCACCTTTGGCTGAATGATGTGGTGAGCTGCCATGCATAAACCATGCAGACATCTGTTGTTGTTGCCACAAGGGGTGCCATCTGCCCAATGTAGTCTGCTATTGCTGGTTCTGCACTGGGACTTGCCTTCCTGCATGCACCACAGCTGGCTGCAGATGTCACTATCTGAGTTGTTGCGGCAATGCACAAACTCCTCTCCAAATACCTGCTGGCACTGGCGTTCCAGGCTGTAGGTGGTGCCTGGAAGTTCACTGGGTAATGGTAGGAAGCTCTCCGGTGAGTCCAAGAGGCAGTCGCCTGTGATTCGACACAGAGTCCCATTGGAAAATTGAGCCGTAAGTTCACGGTGATTGAAATTTACTTTGTGAGAATATTCACACAATCATTTCTGGATGATTTCTGATGCTTCTCAAACCCGTAGGAACGAAAGGTTTTGATCCTGGTAGTATCCTGAACAATCTAGAAGGCTTTAGTAAAAAGTCACTCAATCAACAGTGCTGACATAAAAAAAGTATATGATGTGGTTCACGTGCAGCTTTTTGATTTTGAAGTATTGTAACATACAGACATATTTGAATGTATAGATTGACAGTAGTACATTTGAAGGAAAAACCAACATCAAGTGTCTCACTAACGTGTTGGGCCACTATCATTTACATTTTATTATTTAGTCATTTAGCAGATGTTCTTATCCAGAGGTATTTACAGTTAGTGCAAGGACATCCCCCTGGAGCAATGTAGGGTTAAGTGCCTTTCCCAAGGAAACAACTACATTTGGCACAGTTGGGTATCCAACCGGCAACCTTCCGACTACAAGTCCGACTCCCTAGTTCCCTCTCTAGGGAACCAGTCGTAGATATATATTTTCTCTTTGAATTCCTGATGCGCTCCTGCACCCCTTTGTTTGAACCAGCTTCAGTGTGCGTTGGCATAGATACTGAGTTACTGAAAATCTACTGATATTAAAAGATATTCAGTGTTTGATGATGGGGGTGAAGTGCTAACACATCAGTCCAAAATCTCTCATAGGTGTTCCGTTGGTTTGAGATCTGGGGGCGTCAGATGGCTCAGGGGGAAAGGGTTGCCAGTTCGATTTCCGACTGTGCCAAATGTCGTTGTGCCCTTGGGCAGTGCACTCTACCCTGAGTTGCTCTAGAGGAATGTCTTTGTACTTACTGTAAGTCACTCTGGATAAGAGTATCGGCTAAATGACTAAAATTTAAAATGACTGCAAATGCCAAGGCAAATGATTCGCATTTTCATTCTCGTCAAACCACTCAGTGACCCCTTACAAATGTTTCAACATGGAATAAAGGTGACACTTTTCCTTCTAAGGGGATTAGTGGACAAAATCCATGCCGGGAAAATGCCCCCTACAGCATTTATTATGCATCTTCACTTCATTGAAGTATTCAGTTAATGTGTCACCTGTCTGTATGTAAATCCACATAGTATAACTGTTTCTTAGTTTCTAAAGAAAATCTCAGAATATCAATAACTGATTTAAAAGTTAACACTCCTCGTAGATTGTGGTGTTACAAAAAATGTGTTTGCCTACATCAGTGTTGTCAGTTGTGTTTATCTGCATGACATACCATATCCATTATCAAAAAACTCTGTGACGTGAAGAGCACTGCAAGCAGACCAGGGGAAAGTCGTGTTGAGGTGAATAAATCGAGGTGCCATCAAGTGAAAGCTGCCCTGGTTCCCAAACTTCCTTTCACAATTCTTGGAGTCATCGTGTGGCATACTCAGTACGTGGCCTAAACGACAAGAATACTGTATCATTATTAGATACAGGTAATGGCACCCTAAACACCCAAATAAATCAATTTCACACTCTATAACAGTACACTACTTTGAAGATTTTAAGATCAAAATACACTATTTTTTGTTGTAGGCTAATGTTGCATAAATATTTGCATGGGTAAAAATTAATTTTCTGTTATTTCTTAAATTGTAAAGATATTGTAAAAGTGTCAAAATAATTGTCATCATATTGTCATCATATTTTTTATGAGATTAGATGGTTCATAGACTTCAGAAAGATTCCAGTTAGAAAATGAGATCACATTGCAACATTGAAAAGGATCTTACAGATCAGTCCATACAAACCTTTCAAAATCCTTGAGATCTTTTGGTCTACGCTTATGGAATAGAATTCATAGTTTTTTTTGTACCAACTGCTTGATTAATGAGTCAACAACCATTTTACCAAATTACTTTATTCATCGGTGAGTTCTTTGCCTTTACCGATGGTGAAAGATGACAAATGTATTTTACGTGGGTTAGCTAAATGTAAATTTCAAAAGACATTGTAGAAATAGTACATATCCAACAGAACATTTTAAATACTGTATGAGAGAAGCCTTTAAATGTGCTACTTGTAATTATTTTTGGATAATGATTCCCTACACAATGCATTGTTTTGTTACACAGAAATGCAAAAAAAATACAGTTAAACAGTTTTGTAAAATGGTCACTGAAAGTCAAAGTAGTATAGAACTCTCACATTGCATTTTTGGATAATGATTCCTTACACAATGCATTGTTTTGTTACACAGAAATGCATGATTTATTTGAAAAATGCTTGCCCATTGACAAACACAGAGTCACACCTGACAAATACAGAGGAGTCACGCCTGACAAACACAGAAGAGTCACGCCTGAAAAACACAAAGGAGTCACGCCTGAAAAACGCACTGCTACAAATGACACTACAAAAATAAGTTAAAAACCTATGAATAAAAGGTATTTATTGCTTGTAATAAGTAAAATAATCTACCAATAGAACAAGACAAATTTAACTGATTTTCAAAGCATATTTACTAAAAACAATTGTTATTATCTATTACAAATAGATTGTTAAGTAAATATGTCTTATTTTAAGTTTTTTTGAGTTGAATACAAGATAAATATACATTTTGCCAATGGAAAAATTTTTTAAGACAGGATTTTTTGCAGCGCACCAAGGAGTCACACCTGACTAACACAGAGGAGGCTAGAGGTTTTACGATACCAAAAAGTCAAAAGTTGGTGCCAATACCAGTAAAATTACACGATTCCTGATGCCGATTTCAATACCATGGTAAAAAAATTCTAAGATTCCAAATACTTGAACTTGAAACATTTATTAAAATACTTAAAAAATATCAAAATGTCATAACAAGGCATTCAAAACACGTAAAATATAGCATAGAACAACATACTAAAGTGCAATTAATGCTCATAGTGCAACAAATAGTGTCGCCAGACACATTCCAGACATCTTTTCAAAAGGTACTGTGCAAAAACAACAGTGCAAAACAAAACACTGGATATACCAGTGCAGCCATTCAGCTAACAAGATGAACATGTTAATTTTTCACAAAATTGCACACCTTTTCTTGGCTAGTTCAAGGTTTTTGGAGAGAAAAACTAGCATGTCAACATGGTCTTGGGTAAGTCTCAAATGATTGTGTGTAATGTGTTGGGCATTGGTCCCATATGGCTGTATTGTGTTAGATAATAAAAGCTTTGAATCATATGTTCTTATTAGTTTAATATCTGATAACTTCCCCATCGGGAAACTGTATATATTAAATTGATTTTTGGAACAATTTTTTGACACTGAAGATGCCCAGCTGACAAACACTGAAGAGGCACAGCTGACAAACACTGAAGAGGCACAAATGACAAACACTGAAGAGGCACAAATGACAAACACTGAAGTTAAACAGCTGACAAACACCAAAGTGGAACAGCTGACAAACACTGAAGTTAAACAGCTGACAAACACTGAGGAGGAACAACTCATCGTATCCTCATTACACTTCCTGTTTAAATGGCTAAATAAGTACTGCATAGTAGACAGAAAATCCTTGTCCTATCTATATTCCACATTTCTTTTTAATTTTAAAAATATATAGCTGTAGAGCTTTTGTGACACAGTCACTGATAGACAAAGTATTGTAGTAATCTCACAATGCAGTACTCACATACTGTAGCACCTATAATTGTGGTAAAATTGTTAAAACAAAAAACATATCCCTGAAAAACCATGTGTTAATATTAATAGCACCCCTGCATTTAATATACTGTGCATCGTTCTCCTGCCAATATTACAGTACTATAGTCCTTCATTACGTTTAAACATGCAGGAGAACACATAAGGGACATTAGAGCGTTCTATGCTAAATCTCTTCAGATCTTTCAAATTTTTGGTCATCAATGTTGGACACTCTTCAGCTGAGTTTTTTTTAAAGGTTTTCAATGGAATTTTGCCTTTTGCAAAATAATGATTTTAAAGTGGGAATTTACAGTGGGGATTAGGTTAATTTGTGTGTCCATCCTTTTGGACAAAAATCTGACCGTAAAATCTTTTTCCAATTTAAGTTCCAATGAACTTAAGCAAATTCCAGGCACCAATGGATTCATGAGAGTACATACTCTTGAAATAGATGGCAGAGAGCATCTAACTAGTTGTGGAGACTTGGTCTTCCCAAGCTTCCAAGAACTTCTGCATTTCTCCGAATGTTTACCTTGGAAACAATGTTACATCTCGAACCTTCCTCATGATGTCAAAATACACTTGGGTCCTCTTCCAAGCAATTTCATTACACCTCCAGATAAACTTCTTAATTGCTGCCCTAAGAGTAGAGATGGGTATTTTCGGGCATTCAGCAATATTTATAGTTATTGGTCAACAACACTGTCTCATTATTTTGTGTGATCTTTGATCTTCCCGATGTTGATAGATGAAAAAGACTTGTTGTGTGTCATATCACCTCATATTTATACGCTAGTGAAACATGAATTTCCTGTATGCTCCCTGAAGAGATCCTATTGACAATTACTGTTTTGTTCATTTGTCATTCATCAATGGTAGTTTATCGATCATTAACAATATACTTCTATTAGATTTAGTTCAGAATATTTTGTAGGTGTGCCAATAATCATGATTATCACGTTATCTTAAAAGATATGTATTTGTTAATTAAGATTTTTTTTCTTTTAACAATTTTACCTAGAAAAAACATAAGATATCTCTCATATTTTGAGTTTAAGGTATAGACGTTATAGAGATTTAAAAATACACAAATCATACCAAGTTCATGTGCAGCAGTGAAAGAAGCTTGAAGTCCATTGTCCTCAATTACAGAACAACTCCTTTTTGGATCACACATTGTTCCCACATCAGCTACACCCAGTGTGTCACAGCTCTGATGTCCACAAATGTCCTGGAAAAAAGCGCATATTTCAATCCAGGAATTTCTAAAGTTTGTTTCTTTAGTTATTTGTTTTTATTCTCACTAGAGAGCTCATGTTCAAGGATAGTGAGTTAATTATAGCTAGGTAGCAACCCAACATGAGCAGAGAACTATGGATAAGTGTAAGAATATTTGCATTTGCCAAATGGGTTACACATCAATATTTATTGGAAGAGATTCAGGCTCTTTACTATAAACTTCCTCATAATTTATTTGACTGCATGGATTTCTGAGTCATAAGATGGATCTTCAAATTATAAAAAAAGATCCAGAATTTTCATGGCAACAATAGATATGTGCCCTGGCTTTTTTACAGGGTGTCATCACTCCAGTCTGATTTGTGATCGTTATAAATATAGCTCAATGTTTGGGAGAACCTTTAACCCTATGGCCCGGTATCATGTACACATTAGGCCTAGTCGTGGACTTTGTCTGAGAAATCGACCTTACAGGTTTTAAATCTTACCTGATCTGTCAAATACTGTACATCAAGAACTGAAATTTCATTACATAATCAAATATATCACTCACATTATTTCATATGTTGGTTATGGAATAAGGCGAGAATATAGGGCACGATTGTGTAAATATTAAAGTTGTAACAGTGTACAGTACATGTAGGGCAGCCGGTCCTTACCTCTCGGGTGAAGAGTAGAGCAGTGTCATAGTGTTCGGGGTGCCTGCGGCTGGCCGGGTTGAAAAGTTGTTGCCAGGCACAGAAATTCCGCAGAACAACTCCACCGTTATTGGAGAGTGAGGGCCCAACCTCCTCGTCTTCCACCAACAGGATCTTTACCACCACCACGTGGATGGAGTTCATGATACTAGCGTGTTTGTACAGCTGGGCGGTCATGGAGACTAAGGTCAGGATATAGTGCTACAGCAAGGCAGAACAACAGGCCGTTAAACATGAAACAAATGCAAACACTGAGGACTTACACGACTATAAACGTGGAGGTGGGGTAGGCAGAAACACAGCCCTTATTTTAAGTACATTTACAAATCTCCTATAAAAACAATAATGGTGAACTAATGCAGCTAGTTTTTATGCGGAATAAAAACATTCACTATTTCTCCCAAAAGTGCAGAACCATATTGTTTTACTGTTAGGTTTTAAACCCTGGCTACATAGGATTGAGCACCAGCTTTGCTTGTTGTTCCCTTACTCTCTGTCTCCCCCTACATACAGTTGCGTCCATAGATATTTTGACAATGACTAAGTTATGATTATTCCATGTCTACCACAGCATATTGGATTTGAAATTAAACGAAAAACATGACCTGAAAGTGCAGACTTTCAGCAGTAATTTTAATATTTACATCCAAATTGGGAGAATGGTGTAGGAATTACAGCACTTTTTATTTGTGGTCCCCCGCCATTTAATTTGCTCAAAAGTTCTTAGACAACCATAATCATGAATTGTGAATTTTAATACTTGGTTGCAAATCCTTTGCAATCAAAAACTGTCTGAAGTCTGGAATCCATAGACATCACCAAACGCTTGGTTGCTTCCAGTCTGATGTCCTTTAAGAAGTTTACCGCAGCTATATTCAGTCTCTGCTTGCTCTTGGGGTTTTTTGCCTTCCATGCTCTACAGGCAGGGACAGCTCTTTGGACTGCGTATGCCACACTTGAAATCAAATCTAGACATTTCATCTGCTTACTTGTAAACAGACTAATGACACACAACTGACTGAGCAGCCAATCCAAATACGTTTGGATCCTTAAAAATAGGGAGTTTAAACAAATACCAATATAAAAAATAATAATAATGTCTGCAATGTAGGAATCCATTGTATTGCAAGAACAGCTCAAATCAGCAAAAATAAACAACAGTCCATCATTACTTTAAGAGATGGTCAGTCAATCCAGAAAGATTTTAATAAAACGTTTCTTCAAGTGACCATCAAGCAATGTGCCTCTCAAAAAGACTGCCACAGGAAAGGAGGACCCAGAGTTCTCTCTGCTGCAGAGGCGATGGGGGTAAAAGCCCTGGCCCAGCCACTGTCTGTGCACATCCTCTCTGTCCCCACCTACATGTCTGTCTCCCTAGCCTAAACGTCATACTGTTCTGTCATAAAAAAATGTTAAAAGAAATACCCTAAAAATATCTGTAGCCAAATTAGAAACCACGACTGAACAATATCAGTAATAAGAAGAGATCTGTTTGGGCCAAGACAAATTAACAATGGTGAGGTCCACGTGGCGTAGTGGGCTAAGTCGCTGCATTGCAAAACAGTCTACATCATGGCAGTCAGTGGTTCGAGCCTGACTATGGGTTGTCTGACTTTCCCCCGGACCTCCTGCACGAGGCAGCGCAAATTGGCATAGAACTGCCCTGGATTTGTGTTAGATAAAACAGATAATCTATCCTGTTCAGATCGGCTCCTGTAAAGTCAATCGTAGAAGTACAGTCGGTGAACGTAATCATCCCATAAATGATCTGACTAAATGCTTATATGTTGGATGAACAGTGCGAATAGAAGCGGCAGCTGGGTGACATGTGATCTGGCCAAGGAGTTGCATTAAACCTCATACTGTTCTGTCGTAAAAAAATGAAGAAATACCCTAAAAATATCTGTAGCCAAATTAGAAACCACGGCTGAACAATATCAGTAATAAGAAGAGATCTGTTTGGGCCAAGTTGTTGGATGAACAGTGCGAATAGAAGCGGCAGCTGGGTGACATGAGATCTGTCCAAGGAGTTGCAGAGCTGCCAACAAGGCAGGGTTAGTGGGAATTGGGAAGGGAGGAAATTTTGACCAACATGGCTATGACAGCATTCTACAGCGATACATCATCCAATCTTATTGGTGCTTAGAGGGAATCTGATTTGTTTTTCAACAAGACAATGACCCAAAGCAATTCCAGGCTCTGTGCGGGCAATTTGACCAAGCAGGTGGAGTAGTGGAGTGTTGCATTAGATTACCTGGCCTCCACAATCACCCAACCTTAACCTTCTTGAGATGGTTTGTGATGAGTTGGCCCACAGAATGAAGAAAAAGATGCACACAAAGTGCTCAGCATATGTGGGAACTCATTCAAGACTGTTGGAAGAGTGTTATATGTATTATTATTAGTCTTAACCTTTGTGTTAGTTTTGATGTCATCTCTAGCTATTATTCGACAATATAGAAAATAGTAAAAATAAAGACTGAGTAGGTGTCCAAAATCTTGTCCAAATGAAGACGTTATTTGCACGTTTTAATCAATGAAATTATAAAAATATCGGTTGTCAACACTAGACACGTCATTCAACGAAGAAGCAAAGCAATGCATAGGATAACAGATATCTGATATGATACAGTTGTGTACGACAGAGACCCAAGTTTATTTATATGGTTTAAACGTACAATATGTCATTTTTGGCAGCTATGGGTCTCAATCAAAACAATAGCAAATATGTACTTTGATGACGTCGGGAACTAGCGTGGGATCATGGGTTTTGTTATCGTTGTCAATGAAAATCTTCGCGTCTCCGGCAGAAAAAAAAATGTTCACTGACAAAGTAATGTATTGTTAAAAATATTATAACTTTATTCACGTTATGTTTGGCGGTTCCCTGGAACTTGCAACTATAGAGCAGCCAAAGGTTATATGACGCCATTGACGGAAGACATAATGAAACGTCCCGTGACTTCGAATAATATTACAAATTTCTCTGGATTTGAAAGTTGGTGGAAACATTTAGTATAATGTAAGTAAAGAAAGATATTTAATATAGGCTATAGCCTAGTCATGGTTGCTTTTGTAATGCAAAGTAGCCTACCTATGTCCTTTCTTATTGTTTTTGGAAAACAGTGAGTGCATCCCTTAAGATATGGTCGTACTTTTCTTTATTGCACATGTCATGTTTAGAAAAGATTAAAACAAGGGCCTAATGTATCGTACTATCGTATGCTGTTTGGCGTATTCGACTGAAAGTAAACACGTGCTAAGAACGCCAGTTTCAAATAACATATTTCCCCAATAGCTATTGTTTATAAGTGTAGTATATAATTTTTGTTTTGTGTGTTTTTTAAACCTTACCAATGCAACGCCCCCTTTTAAAACAGCAATTCAGAATTTGGTATTTTTTAAGCTTAGCGTACCTTTAACTCGTCTCCATAAAAATGTGTCATCGACGCGTCTGCAACCACCAACGTCTCAATAAATCGTGGTGCTGATACAAAGCGTTTCCGTCTAAATTCTCCCTGTCCATCATTGTCCTCCCGCTTAAAACTACTTCCATCTGCTTGCACATAGTAACTGTTCTCACTCAGTTGATCAAATAGTGTGTGATTGTCAGAAGTTTCTTTTGCTGTCCTTTTGATTACATGTAACTGTTCAGTGGACCCTTCCGTTCTCACAGGGAGCACTTTGGGCTCGATTAAATACTCATTCCCGTCTGTAACAAACGATCCAAGGATGCCATAACAGAGACTAACTGCAACAACCGAATCTTGATTGTCGTTTACATTCCCCGAATAAAAACAGCTTATAAAATCTCTTTCCATCAAATCAGTCGTGTTTATAATGTCTGGAAAATCAGTTTCAATACCAGATGAAGATTGTCTCCCTCGGGCTTTTGAAGCGCTGCGTATAGTATGGAGATATTTTGTTTTAATGCGTTGAATCTTTAGTGTTGGAGATAAAAATCGGTTATCCGGGCTTAGATTCAAAATAAAATCTCGGCCAAAAGCAGTGATTCTAAAACGTGGCTTTTCTTCACTTCTTTTCCAAAAACGACCGCTGGTTCTTCCGTTAATCCTGACAGGTACAATATTCTCCGACTCAAACGACTCAGAAAGAGATTTCTCGATTGCGCACAGGGCTAATACAAAAACCCACTTGGAACACATCTTCTGCAATGGAAATTCACAAATATTTGTAATATAAAATAAAGATGTAAAGAAACGTTGAAACTAACGTCCTTTTTGCGTTGTGTCCAAAACCCCTTAGCCTACTCAGAAAAACGCATAGGCTTGCCTATTAAATGTGTTTTTCGTAGTCGGTAAAAATAATGTAGCCTAGTAATTTTACTATTTTTTGTGACTTCTTAAACTACTTGTTCACCTATAGTACAGAATGTCTCGTGTTTTGCGTAATTGTGTGCCAATGTGATTACTTCGGAGTTTAGGTTATAAATCCGCAGCACCACTAACTGTGCGAGCATAGGATGTAGACCTAGGCTATTTATACTTTCTAGACTTCCCTGGACAGAAGCGGTTTATTTTTGATATCCCTTGAGTCAAATTCTCCTCCCACTCGCGCCTAGTTAGAAACTTGGATAACACCAATCCAATGAGAATTGACTGGCACACCTCTTTCTGAAATAGGTTGGCTGTGGTTTGACAAACATGTAACTATTAATAACTCTCATCCGCATACAGCATATGGCAATTCTATGGTTGGTGACAGCAGGACACTAATGTAGGCTACTCCATAATTTGGGCCCGCTCAATTATTTGCAAGCGTTTATTGACTGACAGCGCTTAAACTCCATGTGGCTCCCATAGGCTGGGTTAATAATTAATTATTTTCATTTAATATTCAGCATTCTTCTTCTCTCGTTGAGAAACAGAAATGTTGCTTTGCCTTGTCATTTTATCTTTCTGTTTCTTATTTTAATATTAAAAGGATTGGAGTCATAATGTAGGCTATGTATCACATGTTTCGATTCCCCCTTGCTATTGATATAAATTGTTATATTTTTTTATAGAAATGTAGCTATCAAATCTTACTAGATACATTTTACAATGTTAATAGGAATATATAGCTACATGTATGTGTGAATATTTTAAAATATGATTGTTTCCTTTGCTGTATAATATAGACTGCAATGATTCATAATTGTGTGATGGGCATCAAATGAAAACTTTAAGGGAGTCACAAAAAGTTAAGTAATATTTGGGAAAGTTGTGAGGGAGCATTTTAACCACAAGGTGGCAGTCGTTCATTACAAACTTAATCGATGCCCGTTACGCGCGGGAATTTCCAGAAGCAGGTTCTATAGCTGTTGAAACTAGTGTCGCTCTTGCCGAGAATTAACTTGTCAGCACAATTAAGCTATATTGTATTTATTTGTATTAAACCGTTATGTATCCAGGTTAAGTAGTACATTAAGAACTCATTATAATTTTCGATGACGATGTGACCAAAATCATTTAATCATATATAGAACAATAGGCTATAAACATCGTTTATAAAAAAATATCAGGGAAATTTACGTTGCAACTTGTTTATTTTTTTATTGTTGAAGCAGTGACGTTTGATTTAAAGTATTACGTCTTCTACATATATGAAGTCATTATGCTATAATGATTGGAAAATGTTCATAGAGTAGTCCTAACACGTTCTTTTGTTGAAAATGTGATATTGACAAATTGTAATAGCTACTTGAAAACACTCCTGACACTATGGCTTACTATTAAAAATAATATTAGAGCGTATTTCGATACCAGTCCGGTCAGAGCATAGGCTACAGTTGGTGTATTTTGCTCTGTAGCCTACCGAAAAGGTTTGGGATTGATTATCACTCACGATGTGTGTGTATATATATATATATATGTATGTATGTATGTATGTATGTATGTATGTATGTATGTATGTATGTATGTATGTATGTATGTATGTATGTATGTATGTATGTATGTATGTATGTATGTATGTATGTGAGAGAGGGAGAGAGAGAGAGAATTATAATAAATTATTTAATTCGCACACATTTTTTGTATTCAATCTCTCTCACTATCGTTCTACAATTGGCCTAAAAAAAGCCATTTATAGGCAAATCTACCGCTAGATCTTGTGGTTGGCGATGACTGTTCAGTCTTAAATGCACTTTTAAAATGGTTCGGATAAATGGAGAACAGTCGGCTCGTGCCACGTGCTGGGCATTGATAATCATTTCTAAGAGCTACAAGTGGCTGTGGTCGAAATCATAATACAAAACTATGTCCAATGAGGTTTTTAGCACCTCCCCAATTTCAGTTGACATTTCATATTCTAGACGAATCTTGTCAACAAATCATACAAAGTACAAAAAACAGATTGGCCACAATAGTTTCGTTCAAGATGGGAATGGATCACACATTTTGCTCTCTCATTATTTGAAGACGCTCAACTTCGGTTGTGTGCCACAGTGCACTGGATTATCAAACTCGCATGCAGACGTGATACACAAGCTCCAATGACAGCGGCGGATTAATCGATAAATAACAGCCGTTTATAGTACAAAGATGTTTATTTCTATAGGCTCTTTATTCATTTTCTTGTATGTCCTGTTGTTTGCTAAATTGGAAATGGAAGTAGATGTGTGCATACCGGTTCGATTATCTTATCCACACTTAAAAAGATATGGGCATACTAATCGACAGACCGATGAGAGAAAGGGTGAACTTATTTTAAAAATAACTGCTTTTAGGAAAGATTTTTATCTCAGTCTTTTACCGGATGATACATTTATTGCCCCCAACATCCCTCGTCTCAACCGGTCATCGGCATCATATTCCTCTGCAATCTCAGACCTGAGCCACTGCTTCTACTCCGGTAATGTAAATGAAGAGCAAGACTCGTATGCTGCGCTAAGCTTGTGCAAAGGCTTACAAGGCGCATTTTCGTACCAGGGAATGGAATATTTCATCAATCAGCTTCGGAACGAGAGTGCAGGAGGAGAATACACGGTTAATTCTATGAGAAGACCACATATCATACGCCGCCGGGGACACCACACAGACTCAAGAGCCAATTCCACCAGGAACAGGTGCGGAGTAGGACCAGGTTTAAACCAAAACATTTCAGGACATTTGGAGAAATATGAGCACATGAAAGTACTGGAGATGAACAGTTTAACGGAAACAATGTTGAATCACTTGGGAAGAACCAAAAGGTTTGCCTCAATCCCTAGGTTTGTAGAAGTTCTTGTCGTGGCAGATGAGTCTATGGCCAAATTCCACGGGGACGACCTGAAACATTACCTGTTGACCCTGATGTCTGTTGCTGCTAGGCTTTACAAGCACGCTAGCATCTTGAACTCCATAAACATAGTTGTAGTGGGCTTCATGGTGATCAATGAAGCAGAGAAGGGGCCTATGATCTCCACCAATGCAGCCCTGACTTTGCGCAATTTCTGTTCTTGGCAGAAAAAGTTAAACAAATACAGTGACAAGCACCCTGAATACTGGGACACTGCAATCCTATTCACTAAGCAGGTAAGCAATCATCAGTTATTTAGCTACTCGTTTATTATCTTTACAATAATGCTGTTTTCTAAACACATTCAGGCAGGGTTTTTCACTAGTTTTTGTCAAGTGTGAGTTTGGCTGCCCTCTCCACTAAGCCCCCCGCTTACAAAACATGTATTTTTTTAGTTTACCTTAATTTTATTAACTGATAACTGTACCAGTATTAGTTTATGCACATCCGATAATTAGTAACATTAACTGTAAAATAAGAAACCAAAGTGTATTTCTTAACTCTCACATTGGAATGTTTTGGAAATTACACTCTCCTGCATACAAATCTGTTTGAATCATTTAGATAATTTTATCACAACTGAAGTTACATCATTTTAAAGTTGGCATGAGTGAAAAATTTATAGAGAATCTGCATTCATAGATTCCATTCTGTTTCATTCTAATTCTATTGTGAAGCAAGACGGAAACACCAATACTCAGTTTGAATGTTTCAAACAGATTGTCAACCTATTAACTTGTTTTTTAAACATTACCCGCAGATATTGATTGCATTTAATTAAATCTACCAGAACAAACTAGGGGTCTGCATTTTAGTTAAACATTATCTGCAGATATTGGATGTATTCAATTAAAACTACCAGAACAAACTAGAGCCCTGCATTTTAGTTAAACATTACCTGCAGATATTGATTGCATTCAATTAAATCTACCAGAACAAACTAGAGGTCTGCATTTTAGTTAAACATTACCTGCAGATATTGATTGCATTCAATTAAATCTACCAGAACAACAACAACTAGAGGCCTGCATTTTAGAGAAACTGCTATTTGATTGCGCTTCCAACAGTCACTTAAGCACTTTTCACAGCATGCCATCTCAGAATTCTGATTGCAGCTGTTAATATCTTCCTTTTTCTGACCTGTCCATGTAGTGTAACCACCGTTCTGTTAAATTTTTCTTATATAAAATTTTTCTTTGTTTTTGTGATTCTACTTTTAATCTCTAAACTCTGTATAACTGTATGGTCCACCTAGGGCTGCAGCTATTGATTATTTTAGTAATCGAGTATTCTACCGATTATTCCATCGATTAAACGAGTAATCGGTAAGAAATACTTTTATTGAATCAATAATATACAATAGTTTGGTAAAATTTTCGGGAAAACAACATTTTTTGTGCCTACATTGCTTACAATATCATCTCTCAAAAAACGAAACATTTTGGACCCTATCTTGCACCCGGCGGAATGCAGCACAAAGTCTGAACGCAGTTGTCTTTGCTAGTTTAAGACCAACGCAGTTGTCAATTTCCAGTCAGGCGCCCGCGTTGTTTAAATAGCAAATGCACCTGCGCCCATTTTTGCACCCATGGGAGGGCTGGTCTAACAGGGAGGTGTGTTCAGGATAATTCTGGGTGTATTGCTATCTTGAGGCATCGGAAAGTGTTCGCAACATTGACCAACAAAAACCTGGTCTAAAGTCAATGGCACAGCATGTCATTGCTATTTTAAAAGCAAATTAGTCAAATGCACCTATGGCATAGGCACAGCGCGTGCACACTATGCTTGTTGCACACACACAGGGAAGCGCAGCAAACAAAATATGTTTGTGAGTGTTTTACAATATTGTGAGTTATGTGAACACTTAAGTTTGGAACACCAACACAGGAAAACACAGCAAATTCCACAAGATTCCATATTTTAAGTAAATTCCGTTTTTATGCATAGATTCCGCGATTCCGTCCATGTTTTCCGCAATGCGGAAACCATAGGGCCCTACTTATGTCATGCAATAAAATGCAAATTAATTATTTAAAAATCATACAATGTGCAATTCTGGATTTTTTGTTTTGGATTCTCCATCCGGCCATCCATCTTCATCCGCTTATCTGAGATCGGGTCGCGGGGGCAGCAGCTCCAGCAGGGGACCCCAACTGTCCTTTTCCCGAGCAACATTAACCAGCTCCGACTGGGGGATCCCGAGGCGTTCCCAGGCCATGTTGGAGATATAATCGCGCCACCTAGTCCTGGGTCTTCCCCGAGGCCTCCTCCCAGCTGGACGTGCCTGAAACACCTCCCTAGGGAGGCGCCCAGGGGGCATCCTTACCAGATGCCCAAACCACCTCAACTGGCTCCTTTCGACGCAAAGGAGCAGCGGCTCTACTTTGAGATCCTCACGGATGACTGAGCTTCTCACC
>JACXGM010011262.1:0-16016 GCA_016801145.1 Umbra pygmaea | reverse complement strand
TGTCTACAACTGTCACATTAAAGCAATAACAGAATTTTGGAATGTAACCCAATACAGTTGTATGCATGATTTTCATTCATAAATAATTGGGTGTTTGGATCAACAATTTCATTTTGATCTATCAAAAACTGAAGAGCACAGTAATATTTCAGTAGTGAAATGAGGTTCATTGGATTAACAGAAATTGTGCAATGCTTCAAAACGAAATTAGACAGGTGCATATATTTGGGCACCCTTGTCATTTTGTTGATTTGAATAACTGTAACTACCTAGCACAGATTAATTGGAACACACAATTGGTTTGGTGAGCTCATTAAGCCTTCATAGACAAGTGTTTCTAATCATGAGAAAAGTATTTATTAAGGTGGCCAATTGCAAGTTGTTGTTCTCTTTGACTCCTCTGAAGAGTGGCAACATGGAGGCCTCAAACTCTCAAACAACCTGAAAACAAAGATTGTTCAAAATTATGGTTTAGGAGAAGGCTAGAAAAAGCAATTCCAGAGATGTAAGATGTCAGTGTCCACTGTGAGGAACATAGTGAGGAAATGGAAGACCATAGGCACAGTTTTTGTTAAGGCCAGAAGTGGCAGGTCAAATTAATTATTGGAGAGGCAAAGCTGAAGGATGGGGAGAACGGTCAAAAACAGCCCACAAACCACCTCCAAAGACCTACAACATCATCTTTATGCTGATGGTGTCACTGTGAATTGTTCAACAATTCAGTGCACTTTGCACAAAGAGAAGCTGTACAGGAGAGTGAGGCAGAAGAAGCTTTTCTGCACATATGACACAAACAGAGTTGCTTGAGGTATAAAAACACACATTTGAACAAGCCAGCTTCATTTTGGAAGAAGTTGCTGTGGACTGATGAAACAAAGATGGAGTTATTTTGTCATAATAAGGGACGTTATGCATGTCGGCAAAAGAACACAGCGTTCCAAGACAAACACTTGCTACCCACAGTAAAATTTGGTGGAGGTACCATCATGCTGTGGGGCTGTGTGGCCAATGCCGGTACTGGTAATTTTGTTAAAGTTAAGGGTCGCATGGATTCCACTCAATATCAGCAGATATTTGAGAATAATGTAGAGGAATCAGTCACAAAGTTGAAGTTACGATGGGGCTGGAAATTTCAACCAGACAACAACCCAAAACACTGCTCAAAATCTACTCTGGCATTTATGCAGAGGAATAAGTACAATTTTCCTCAATGGCCATCAAAGTCCCAAGACCTGAATATCATTGAACATCTGTGGGGTGATTTGAAGTGGGCTGTCCATGCTCGGCAACCATCAAACCTAACTGAACTGGAGATGTTTTGCAAGAAGGAATGGTCCAAAATACTTTTATTCAGAATCCAGACATCGTCTAGAGCAGCCATCACCGATTAGCGGACTCCGTTCCAGATCCGGACCACAGGATGGTTCTCTCCGGATCGCAACACATTTTTCATAACTTAATAATACAGTCGGAGCTACTCGTTTTTTCGTCAGTGTTTTTGACGGGCACACTTTAAGCCAGTTCAAGGGACATGCGAGGGTCCTTGTGTGTAGACAAGTGTGTAATTTAATAAATGTCTATGATTTAAATCCCTTCACGCAATTTAAGCCAATCAAAACAATTGTTTACACTGCATGGAGACCAATAGAGAACCTTGCATTCAGCATGAGGGAGGGATAAGCGAAATTGGAACGAGAGATTAGGGAAGAAATGACATTATGGGTTACCCTAAAGTTTGAGAAGTGGAAATGTGAAGGCTCAGTTATTTGGATGAATAGTACACAAAAAAAACAAGTTAGGGCAAGGAAAATAAACAAACTCAGAGCCCAGTACGAGTGGTCCACCAGCATTAGTTTCTGTTAGTAATGTTATAATCTGCTGTAGATTGTTTGATCACATCTGAATAACATGGGAAAATGAGCGAACGAGCAAGAGAGAGAGCCAGCAAGAGAGGAGAATGTGTGGAATCAAACAAACATTGATTCCAACTCCTCATGTGCTAGCTAATGTACAACAAAAACACAGAAAGAATGAACAAGCTGATATCTATCAAACTTCAGGGATCTTAAAACTCACAAAGAGGTCAGTTTGCTGTAGTGTACTGTCAGCTGTCGGTAGGCCTGTCGCAATATGCAATAAATCAATTAATTGCATGATGAAAATGGTCTCAGAACGACAATATTATCGTTTATCGCAATTATTTCTGAGACAATTTATCGTCCAGCAAAATTTGTTATTGTGACAGGCCTAACTGTAGGTAAAGACAAGTAAGGTAGCTAGTAAAGCAATGTGGTTTAATGCTAACTATTTTGTGACTTGGCATTAAGACTTGTTTAATAATTCAGGATTCCTCTATTAAAAATGTTAGATAGCGACACTTGTCTACAGTGAAGTGGCACTAGTCTAGGAACCCAACGCTTTTAAAGCAACAACTGTCTCCACATTAGCATGCTCAGGTGTACTTAAAGGTTGCACACAGTATTTGAATATGTAGCTAATTTGACTATTTAATTAGTATTTGTATTAGCACACAAACCACACTGAATTTGACTACTAAAGCATTTTTCCCATTAGGTTCCCAAATCAACAAAGAAAAAGTTGTCAGTTATAAGGGTCACCAGTAGTAAGTTATGACCTCCATTCTTTAGTGGCCTATTTGAGCTTGTTCTTTAGTATTTTATACCTGTAATTGGTACAATATGTCAGGATCTTAGCACTAGTAGTGAATTTGTTGAATATTTAATTGTACAACATTTTGAAAGAAACAGTATTTCTATTGATACAGTATAAATATTGATATGTAGCCAGTGTTGTCAGATCTCGAATAAGGCAAAGAAAATAAGTGTAATTGTGTTAACTTAGGATGAGTTCAGAAATCAATAGTTATTCATCTTAGCAAGCTCTCCACCAGTCTTTCAAATTGATGCTGGGTGACTTTATATCACTCCTGGCGCAAACAATTCAAGCAGCTCAGCATTGTTTGATGGCTTGTGACCAGGGCTTAATTTGAGCCGGAACACGTTCCGGCACCTCCGACGTTGGATCTGGAACCTATTTTATTGGATCCGGCACCTGTGTCACTATGAAAAATTAATCGCCTAAATGAAAAAAGACTTTGTGTAGTGTTCAATGTTGTTATCTGTGTTGTTGGTCTTTATTCCCCATTGAAGTTCCACAAAAATCTTTTGTTTGCATTTTAGATGTGTTTTGATGTGAATTTTCAGGGTCAGTGCAAGCGCGGAATCTTCCAACGAGCTGAAACCAGTGTTGCCATGTCAGTGAATTTCCGGATGAACTAATAACATTTAGACAATGAACCTGAAACAAATCATGGTGATTAACTTCTTAGACGTCAAACAAGGAATCATTTTGGAAAAGCAAGGTAAAACATTTTTTTTCTGTACAGACGTAATTATCATTACTAATGATGAGTTTCATAACTATCCTGTGCAAATGAAATAGACGAAGTTCTCGAAAATGAAGTGTTAGTTTCTGCTATGCATGTTTCATTGACAACATGCTAGCTGTGCAAGTCAGCCTCAAAATACTCCAGACACATCCAGAGCTAAAGCGAAGATCTCTGCTTGGCTACCGGGCTGTTTTAGCACTAGGTACAGTGTTGTGTTTCCAAAGCGATATATTGATTTATTTGACAATTTCAATTAAACAAGTACAATCAAGCCCAAAAGCTCTTTCATACATATTTTTAAAAAATAACTGTCGAGGATAGAATACACAAAAAAGCCACAGGCTTATTTCCATTGTGGTCCTCTGTATTCAAAAAAATAATGGACGAACAGTTCATAATGGGAGTGAAATCAAAACAAACACATCAACACATTACATAATACTTCCAGAAACATAGATAAAAAAGCAATTTCTTAACTTCTCTTCTAAAAGGACCTATTTCTTGAATTTGCTTTAAGCAATCAGGCAATTCATTCCAAACAACAGCACTAGAATATAAAAAAGAATTCTTCCCAATTAAACTCTTGAACCGACATAAATATATATTATTTATCCTTGCCCTTGTATAAAAACCATGAACATCTCTTACATAAATATATATTATTTATCCTTGCCCTTGTATAAAAACCATGAACATCTCTTACAAAAAACATAGTAGTCATACAAGTACGTAGGAACCTTTTTATGTAGAATTTTGTGCACCATCGTCAATTTAAGAAAATTTACTCTTTTGTCCACTTTTAAAAACCCTATCTCCTTAAAATGATTATTATTCAATTTCATTTGTGGATGTAGCCTCAGAATAACCCTACACATCTTATTCTGAGCAGTCTGTAATTTATTTTTAACTCGTTTAATAGAGCCACTGTACCAGAAGGTTGCTGCATAATCAAGATGTGATTGCACTAATACCCCAGCTAACATTTTTAAGGTTTGTTTATCTAAATAAGCAGCCTGTCTTGCTAAAAATGTATTCGATTGCATATTTTAGAATGTATTACAACAGCCATGCTATCCCCTGTCAATTTATTATCCAACGTACATCCCAAATATTTCACTTCTTGCTTAGAAGTAATAGTCAAATCTCCCACCCTTACTTCCAATTTGGAACATTTGCTCAATTTAGCAGCAGAACCAAATAAAATAGCTTCTGTTTTCCCTAAATGTAAAAACAGCTTATTTTGTGAAAACCAGTTCGATACTTCCACAATCTCTCTACTTAATTCCTTTTCTATTATTTCTTTCTTCTCATTAGTAACAGTTATTGTAGCATCATCAGCATATAATAAAAGATGGCTTGAACAAGCCATTTTTAGATAATTTATGTACATTAAAAAAAGAAAGGGTCCCATACACTCCCTTGCGGCACTCCACAAGAAATCGATAAATTATCTGAAAACACTACATTTAGATCTACCATTTGACACCTATTAGAAAGATATGAGTTGATCCATTTACATGCTTTAGAATCAAAACCGATAGCATTTATTTTTAAAAGCAAAATATTAATGGTCCACAGTGTCAAAAGCTTTTTGCAGAACTAACAATACCATCCCACTTAATTTGCCATTATCCAATTCTTTCTTAATATAATCTGTCAAATACAAAATTGTTGTTTCAGTGGAATGCATCCTCCTAAAGCCAGACTGAAATTCATATAAAATACTATTTCCCTTTTAACACAATACTATTTCCTATACTATACTATACTATAACACAATGTAGTGTTTTGTTACACTCAAAAGTTTCCTATACTATACTATACTATAACACAATGTAGTGTTTTGTTACACTCAAAAGCAATTCCTAAAAGTCATGACAATTATCAAATACAAACCTTTAATTGCCACAATTGTAATTTTTTAAATTGGAAAGTAAGAATTAAAATGATTAAACTAAATTTATCCATGACTATTTTCATGTAATGATGGCATAAGTGCATAAAAGTGATTTTTATTTATTTAGAATCCTCAAGGAAATGTGTCAATTCAAGTAAAGAAAAAATCTAACACTGGCTGTTGAATCTCTTCATTTGAGCTTTAGATATTTTTTTTCTTACAATATAGACCCATATTGTGTGCTACGGCTACCCAGCAGTACCGTGATGGACGCGGACTGGCACAGTGCGGCTGTAATGGGAAAAGGTAGTGATGACCATTCGATGTTCTTCAAGCAGCAGGATCAAGGTGTCAACACAAACTCAGAATTTACTCTGCAAAATAAATGCAGTCACTGATATTTGACACATTGCAATGCATTTCAACAATGTTATAAATATTAACCTAACTGCTGCCAGCACAATATATTACTAATAGAAGAAAGGGAATTAAGTCTTGAATGCCCACCATTACATTTTTAACAGCATTTAAATGTGTCAAATATCAGTGGCGGCTTTTATTTTGCAAAGTAAACTCTGAGTTTATGTTGACAACTTGATCCTGCTGCTTGAAGAACAGTAATGAAGTCTCGAATGCCCGTCACTAGGAAAGGGTGTACTGAGCTGCTGCGTAGTTTTCCTATTTTTTCAATTTTTTCCGTTACCTCTGAACTTGCCAGATCCTTCTCCCTTTCGCAGGTTTATATGTTCCGGGACCTTCGAATTTACAAATTAAGCACTGCTTGTGACCATCCAACTTCCTCTTGATCACATTCCAGAGGTTTCAATGATATTGATTTAAGAAAAAATTGCAGGTTGTCTCAGAATTTTTTTCTAGTCAAGTCAAGTCAAGTTGTTTATTTATCATATAGAATAACATACATCATCCTATGCAAAGAAATTCTTTTGACATGGCACGGCGATTCTATGCAGTGGGCTTAAAAACAACAATTACAACAATATTCAGAGCTGTATATTGAATGCCCCTGCTACTGAAGTGATTTTTAAACCTAATTTCTCTTAAATGTATGCACTTACTGTAAGTTGCTGTGGATAAGAGCATCTGTTAAATGACAAAATGTAAATTTAAAATGTTTGGACATTTGCTGGGTAGAAAACCTGCGTGACTGGACTTCTATAGATTTTTATTGAATACCCCTGGTCTAGAGGCTGTTATTTCTGCTAAAGGAGGCTCAACTGAATATTGATGTGATATTTCTGTTGCGGTGCCCAAATGTATGCATCTGTCTAATTTCATTTTGATGCATATTGCACATTTTCTGTTCATCCAATAAATTCAGTTATTTGATATATCAAAATGAAATTGCGGATCCAAACTCCCAATTATTATAAATAAATTGTTAAGGGTGCCTAAACTTTTGCATACAACTGTACACAGACAGGTAGCGTACTGAAAATATATTTTTTATAGGTTTAGTGTGTAATATTATTACCTGTTTACATAAAAAAACTTTTTGAACTTGTATCACATGCCTGACGCCTGGCCTGGCTAAAAATATGTAGTAGAATTTATGGCCCATTTCGGGCAAGGCCATCTGGCTTTTTTGAGTTCAGGTTGAGTATGACAACTATATACTGACCTAGCTCAAACACTGACCTAGCTCATACACTGACCTAGCTCAAACCCTCACATAGCTCAAACCCTCTCCTAGGTCAAACCCTCACCTAGGGGGCATATGTATTTAAATAAAGGCATATGTAAACTTTTAAAGTCAATATATATTTATATATATTTTTTTTCTTATTTCACCTTTATTTAACCAGGTAATCAATTGAGAACAAGATCTCAATAGCAATCGCGACCTGGCCAAGACAAGGCGGAAGGTGCAGGCGACATAAAGTTACACACAAAGTACAAACATTCAAGTATACAGTTACACATATAAATGGTATTCAATTTGATTTAAAAATACTGTACATTCAGTGCAAATATGGTCTAAAATAGAGAGGTAGATTTTTTGGTAAGTAAAGTGGCAGTACAAGAGAAATAAAACTAGGATAGGTAATGTGATGAACATGACTGAAAATGGTAATGTGCAAATTATACAAAGACAGTTGTGCAGTTTAATTTGTGCAAGATGCGTTAAGGCTTTGATGGGTATGCAAGGGCATAAACAGGCAAAGAGAGGGGGTAAAGTCAACATGAGTGCAGGATGCTGGGTAATGTAGTCCTACCTTGACTAGGATGTGTGAGTGGAGGATGCTGGGTAGTGTAGTCCTACCTTGACTAGGATGTATGAGTGGAGGATGCTGGGTAGTGTAGTCCTACCTTGACTAGGATGTATGAGTGGAGGATGCTGGGTAGTGTAGTCCTACCTTGACTAGGATGTATGAGTGGAGGATGCTGGGTAGTGTAGTCCTACCTTGACTAGGATGTATGAGTGGAGGATCATGAGGTTGGTGTTCATCTCAGCAGGGATTCTGATGTTTTGAGTCTGCAGCTCCGTGTACATGCTGAATAGCAAGTCATGGGCATTACGATAGTTACCTGCAAAACACACACTTTTTATGGGGAATACAATTAAAAGACCTAACAAATTAACTAACCTTAGACCTAACAAATAAACTAACCTTAATCCTATCCTTAAATGAACTAACAATAGGGATGGTATGAGACGAAAATTCGGCCCGGGACTTTGGATGGAGCGGTGGGGCACAAAACAAGCCATCTACTATACTTGTGCAGTAAAACATCTACACACAGACACACAAAACCACTGAAACATCCCCATAGACTGACAAACACACAAGTCATGAGAAGCCAGTGTGCAATGCGTGTTGCTGTAGTAGCGTTGTCATATCTGGCTATAACATAGCCTATAACAGGCTCACAAACATTTATTTTTTAACATTTTGGGATGAGTAAAATGTGGTTTCAACAACCAGATCCAGTTACATAGGCTATGTCCAGTTTTGTCTGTAATGAGTCCAAGTCAAGACCACCTCCTGAAGTTGTTTGAGTGATCGAATTTAAATCTGTCTTGAAAACATTTTGGATTGCATTTAGGCATAAACAGCATTTATATACATATGACGTGACCAGGTGTAAGGTCCATTTCTCTTCCAACTGCGCTGAAGGTAGGCTCCCAGTTGCTACTGCTACTGGCGCCTGGCCGGCCGGGGACATTAAACACCGTTTGCGAGGCTGACAGTCGCGGGGGTGGTCTCGTGTTGTTTCCACAAGCGCAGCACATCGAATAGTTTCTTTTATTGATGAATTTGTCTCAAATATATTAAAGGAGAAGCCTAAACCCGTCCCGAAGTCCGGCCTGTATGTGAACTATGACATCAAAATTGTCCAGAAGCCCATGTTGCAAATTACTCAGTGTTCGTTGGACTCGGGCTGAAATGCAGGGCACTAGTCTTGTGGTCACTTATTAAACTTGTATTTATTTGGTTGAATATCCCTACTCTTTGGCAAAACATAATTTAAAATTACACTTCTGTTGAATGTGGTACGTACCATTAACTGCTTTTATTAAAAAAAACTACAATTTCTTTATGAAGTATATCTATTGACCTCATAAATATAAATTATTTTCTCAGCACCCCCACACATTAGTCTAGCCCCCCCTTAGCACTGGTAGAGAAAAGATTCTGGCGCCGTCCCTGGGTATTACTGTACGTACACACCACCACAGACTTGAGCTTCCAAAGAAGCTCTGGACGCCCTGTCAAGGACGCTTGTCAAAAAAGTATAGGGAAGCTTTTGACGCTTTGGGCGCTTTGGCCGCTCTGACATGGTATGATCAGACTGTAGAAATAGGGCAGGACTAGCATACGTAGCCTACTTAAATATATTGTGAGCAAATTAATTGCATTCCTGCTTAAATCGAGGGAAAATATTTCCAATTAGAGTTGAACTCATCCTCATATGTGTATCACTGGATCATTACGGATCATCGCGAAGTTGTTGTGTTTGGTGCTGCTTTATTGTTTTGGTTAGAACAAAAAGTTTGCATCGAATGTTTCACTGGGATCAGCCAGCACAAAGGACGTCTATATTTCGATTGGTTGCTGGTCGTTAGCCGCTGAACTGCGTCATAGCTCATTACCATAAAGTTGAACAAACTTCAACTTTTCTGCTTGATGCTCTGGTCCCTCAACACGCCCAAAACGCGACGCCGACTGATTTGCCGGTCCTTGCAGCTGAGAGAAGCTGGCTTCCATTGAACGTGGTGTGTACGTACAGTTAGTGGTGTGTACGTACAGTTAGCCTGCTGAGACCAAAAATATGAGACGCCTGTGTTAAAGTCAATGGAGCGCTGTGAAAACATTTCGGACCATTGTGGGAGCTCGTTCCCGTCTGCGCTGTGATTGGTCAATCTACATTCTAGGGTGTGGCTTAGCCAAAGGCGAAATTCTGCCGACGTTAACAGTTTATTTCTGTACACAGAGTGCAATGACGTAATATACTACCAGATGACGCTTGCTGATCGCATTTCACACATTACTTCTCTATTTTTGGGAATACGCAGCTAAGGCGAAGAGCCGGCCTAGTTAATAGCCTTAACTAAATAGTTCTGTGGAAAACCCTGGCCTTGGTCTAAGCACCGCCCCCCTTAGTTACTGTTGCTACACCCGACAATTTAATCTGGGCTCTGGTTTGGTATCAACATCGCTTATGCTATGACAGCTCTTCCTGATGGCATTTATCAAACTTTTATAAAGCAGCTGATAAAGTGTCTGATACTAGAAGTAGGCAAATGGGGCTGCAATATGAGTTCAAAAGCTATTTTCAAGACATACTAAATGCAAGGAACACAAGGCATCCAAATAGAGGCAAAAGCATACTGTACCGGTCACTGTCAAAAAATGAACCACCGCATATCGTACTAAGAGGCTGGGACTAACAATATCAAGGAGCACCACTGTTCATGCAAAGCTGGGTAGGTCTCTATTCACTTCTATAATCCTTATAACAAAGCCAACGGACTACGTGAGTATAACGTTGTATTTATTAGCAGCGAGTGCTAGCGTATCAACAGCTGATATGCTAGGTAAGGTTAACGTTAGCTGACACTTGTCAGGATCTGACTTCCGTTTAGGGAAGGGAAAAAAACGGACACCCCCCTCCAACCTCTCTGGGAAACACGTATCTGTGTTACAAATGCCCCAGGCACAACGTTTAACCATATTTTTTATAAAACTATGACGGTATTAGCCTGCCGAGACCAGAAATATGAGACGACTGTGTTAAAGTCAATGGAGCGCTGTGAAAAAGTGTCAGACCTCTGTGGGAGCTTGTTCTTGGCTGCGCTGTCATTGGTCAATCTACATTCTAGGGTGTGGCTTAGCCAAAGGCGAAATTCTGCCGACGTTCACAGTTTATTTCTGAACACAGAGTGCAATGACGAAATATACTACCAGATGGCGCTGGCCGATCGCATTTCACACATCACTTTTCTATTTTTGGGAATATGCAGCTAAGGTGGAGAGCCGGTACAGTTAAGGCGGCCACCTTAACTAAATAGTTCTGTGGGAAACCCTGATTTATCTGCATAGTTTTTTTTTCATACTAATGTAAGCGCGCAATTGTAGCATTGTTAGATTCACTATAACCTGTCCTGAACTTGAAATTTACTGTTGGTGTTAGAACCTTTGAAAAAATGCACAATAAATCCGTAGTATGGAAGCTGAAATTTTCATCAAAGTCCCGGGTGATGCAAAACATGTTGAACGCA
This sequence comes from Umbra pygmaea, assembly GCA_016801145.1. Taxonomy (NCBI): domain Eukaryota; kingdom Metazoa; phylum Chordata; class Actinopteri; order Esociformes; family Umbridae; genus Umbra; species Umbra pygmaea. The sequence continues at coordinate 4,967 of JACXGM010011262.1, read as the reverse complement.
CTCTACCAACAATGGTTTTCGTAACATAATTCAACGTTAAATATGATGTAGCCTTCCACTTCAAAACAGCTTATATAGGTGAATGCTAAAATGCGCTGCTTTGAATAAACTGCTTGTTAACATCTGCACCAAACAAAAGGTTTAGGCTACTGTATGTCGGCTTTGGCTGTGCTAAGTTTGAATGATTAAATCACAATAAGAGCCATTATTGTTATAACCAGAGACAAAGCCAAACAGGTGTGTTCCCTACATTTAAGTTTACAATTGGCTGAATCTAAGTTAAAGATGTTCTGTAGTCCAAATTCAAAATACCTGAGTCGTCTCCCTCCGCCTCCTCCTCCCCAGAATCGAAACTAACGTGACAAACAAGATCAGCGCAACCATGACAAGCAAACCGTGTTCTCCTACCCTACCTCTCTGGTCATGCAACTGTTTAGAAACATGCAGAGATTTTTAGGTGGGGTAGAATCTATCTCTGTTGATCTTGATCATTTGTTTGCTGCTTCCATGGCTGTAGCACGCTAGGTTTGCGTTTTTACAAGTACGCCTGGCAACACGGTCATGCTGTCAAAATGGGCAGTTGATAACAACACACAGGCCAAAACATAAACATAAATTCCGTCACGGAACGTACTTTTCCAAAAGGAAAAATACTGACATTAGCATTGTTGTCAGAAAAGATGAGGCATTGGCATCATTTTTGGATTTATTACAGTACATATATTACATATTGCACCTTTAATATTAGGAATAATTTATAGCGGCTGAATCCAGAGTTGCCAACATGCTCTTTCTGCTCTCGGACAAGGCTACCATGTACTGCGCAGCTAATTAATCTAACGTCCCCCACCCCCCCCCCAGTAGATAGTTAGTCGATTTTTAGTCGTAATTTCAGGACCAAGATTATCTTTGGTTGACTACAGCCCTAGTGTGACGTGTGCGTGCGTACCTGCAGACTGTTCCTCCCGGGCGATGATGATGGCAGTCCGCGCTGCCTCTCTGTACTGCTGCAGTGCCATGTAGAGACGGAACAGGAACTTGGCATCCTGGACAGGATGACAACACAACCCTGGTCAGCAGGCACGTGCACACATAGACATCAAAGAGGGCTTGAGCACCTACCCTTTTTATTCCTGGAGAGAAAGTGCCATTTTTTCTGGGGTGCTTTTTTATTTAAAAAATAATAATATATAGCTTCCCTGTCAAACAAGTATTTTTTATTGAATAGTGTATCTAAATACCAGGTCTGGAGTTCTAAAGCGATCCCTCTCCACCCCCCCCCGCGTCTCTGCGTAGCGGCGCACATCGGCACATATCACACCTGCAGGCAGCAGCGGCCCCTCCCAGCAGTGTTTTTCTTAGCTTGTGTTGAGGTGGGTGGCGATGAACAAAATAATAAACTACCAGTGCCTCGATACTGCTGATTAATTAGCCAAAAACAAATATAGTTAACCTGTGTCTTGCTAGCATGCATGCAGAGGTGGGTATAACGAATAACATTTACTTTGTTACATTTACTTGAGTACATTTTTTCGGTAACTTGTACTTTTTAGAGTACATTTACAGATGGGTACTTATACTCTTACTCAAGCAAATTTCTAGTGAAAAAACTGTACTTTTACTTCATTACATTCAGTGGCATTCCACCGCTACTGTCAAATGGAAAGTTAATATGACTTGTTCACAGGTTTTGCAAAACATTGGAGAGTCTGCTTCGCGAGAGGTGGCTACGCATCAATCACCCGCTTGTATTTAGCGCGCATTTAGTTGGAAGGTTGTGGCCAAAGCAGAGGAAGATGTGTGCGAGCTATCGGAGGCAGATCACCCTTGGCCTCAAGTTCAGTCTATGTTTTCACTCCAAGACGTCGAAAAGAATAGTTCATAATCATGATGCATGCTGTGTGCACCAAAACGAACTGACATCTCAACATACAAGATATCTGCTCCAACCTGAAAAAACATGTAGCGGTAAGTGTCACAATGATGCCTATATTTGAACACTATTAATGGTAATTTAGTAACTTTGAGCACTTTTCCCTTATTGTAATATTAATTCACACACTCTCCGAGTGTTTTTCCTCATATGCGCTCTTGTGCAAGCAATGACAAATCTTGTGAAGCACACGTTCACAAAAAAACTTACATTTTCATATTCTTCTTTTTCAGAAAACCTAAACAAATTGAATAGCCTAATGTGACATCTTGCATTTATACACAAATCCGGACAGACACCTCACTAAAGTGTAGAAAATACATACAAACAAAAATGGGATCGTATTTTATTCGTACCTAAAGAGTGCATATACTTAAAAATATAGGAACAAAATATGTTTTAAAAGGAAGAGCTCTGGTTAGTCCAGCACACCATTCATTAATGTTATAGAAGTTCATTTACTGAACCTAAACATAGGATCTTGATAAAAATGTATATTTTTTGCAAATTAACTCTTTAAATATATATATATACAGTCGTATGCAAGATTTTAAGCACCCCTGACAATTTCCATGATTTTCATTTGTAAATAATTGGGTGTTTGGATCAGCAATTTCACATCTATCAAATAACTCAAGGACACAGACATGCTTTGGTAGTGTAATGAGGTTCATTGGATTAACAGAAAATGTGCAATATGCATCGAAACAAAAATAGACAGGTGCATAGATTTGGGTGCATCTAATCATTTAAGGTGGCCAATTGCAAATTGTTCTCTTTAACTCTCTGAAGAGTGGCAACATGGGGGCCTCAAAACAACTCTCAAATGACCTGAAAGCAAAGACTGTAAGCAGAACAATGAAACTTTCAAGGAGAGTTGTGAAAGCTCTCCAACTAGTCTGAAATTCAGGGTTTTTGCTTCTTATCAATCAGATCGAAAGTAACTAGTAACTAACTATTTGAGTAGTTTTTTCATCGAATACTTTTTTACTCTTACTCAAGTAACTTTTACGGTTGCTACTTTTTACTTTTACTTGAGTAAATATTTCCATAAGTACTTGTACTTTTACTTGAGTACAGATTTTGGCTACTCTACCCACCTATGCATGCATGCCTAGTGAGCTACTAGGAGGGTTGCCAACCGTTCCGTATAATACGGAATCAACCCGTATTTGACACATAAAAGTCTTGTTCCGTATTGAACTGATACGGAACGTACTTTGTTCTGTATTTTTGAGAATCAATTCAGTTCAAATCAATGACAGATATACATAGCTTCTAATATAGGTCAGACAGACTATGAATGAACAAAGACCTGCTATAATGGCAAATTCAGGGATTATTATAGGCTGAGGCCAACCAAAGCCCCCTTGGCGGGCTCTGACGTGTAATGACGTAGAGTTGGCTCATTGGTCACACGTCAGTGGCGCCCGCGCCATTGGATGTGCAGTTGCCGCAGCGAAGCCTATGAGCGAGCCAGACGCTCAATGTGCTAGCTGCGCAGCTGTAAATGCCTTTTACACATAGACAGTAGTTTTCCATATAGGCTTCAGTAAAAATCGAGGAAAAGACATTTGTATCTTTTAAAAATGGGAAGTCAGTGTTAATATATATACTTTTTTGTTTAAAAAAAGTTTAAAAAAAACGTAATTATGAGAAGTGCCCTTTTTTTCACTTGAGCCCCTGCACTTCAAAATGTCTGTGCACGTCCCTGCTGCTCAGCCATATGCTCCCCCAGACAGCCAATCAGATGGCACCAAACACAGAGCCAACACACAGATTGGGCAGCGGGTGGAGGGATGGGGACAGGGAACATGCAAGCAGGAAGTGTTTTTTAGTCCTTTTTTAGTCAATATTAAGGATTTAGGAAACACTCTCCATCTACACACAGTGAATAATGAGTTAGTGTAATATTGATTACCTTGGGTATGCCGTCACTCTTCCTCTACACACAGTGAATAATGAGTTAGTGTAATATTGATTACCTTGGGTATGCCGTCACTCTCCCTCTACACACAGTGAATAATGAGTTAGTGTAATATTGATTACCTTGGGTATGCCGTCACTCTCTCCCATCAGGTAATCAATCAGCTGGTTGGTCAAGGCCTCTTCCTTTGCCTGACCCACCTGGAACCCAAACATCCCAGACGTGATTATAAAGACAAATCCAAATCCATGGCACACACACACAAAAACACACAACGCTTACCGTCTCTATGGCCATCTCAATGGCCAGGTTGTCATCCGTGTTGGGACATTTCAAGAAGTGCTTCAGAGCCTGACACAGAGATATACAGAGGGACATAGGCAGGATAGAGAGTCAATGGTTAAATAGAGTCCACGTGGCATAGTGGGCTAAGTCGCTGCCTTGCAGGACAAGCTACATCATGATAGTCAGTGGTTCAAGCCTCACTATGGCTTCTCCGTCTTTACCCGGAACCTCCAGCATGATGAAGTGCAGATTGACTTAGCGCTGCCAGGGATTTGGTTTAGATAAGTCTAATTATCTATCCTGCCCAACGCTATCTAGCGACTCCTTGTGTGTGGATCAGGCGCCTGTAAATTAAATTACGGAAGTACAGGTCCTTCTCAAGAAATTAGCATATTGTGATAAAGTTCATTATTTTCCATAATGTAATGATAAAAATTAAACTTTCATATATTTTAGATTCATTGCACACCAACTGAAATATTTCAGGTAATTTATTGTTTTAATACTGATAATTTTGCCATACAGCTCATGAAAACCCAAAATTCCTATCTCAAAGAATTAGCATATTTCATCTGACCAATAAAAGAAGTGTTTGTAATACAAAAAAAAAGAAGAAAAAGTCTACCTTCAAATAATTATGTTCAGTTATGCACTCAATACTTGGTCGGGAATCCTTTTGCAGAAATGACTGCTTCAATGCGGCATGGCATGGAGGCAATCAGCCTGTGGCACTGCTGAGGTGTGATGGAGGCCCAGGATGCTTCGATAGCGGCCTTAAGCTCATCCAGAGTGTTGGGTCTTGCGTCTCTCAACTTCCTCTTC